>ML805781.1:85303-160633 GCA_009831015.1 Picea engelmannii | reverse complement strand
ACCCTAGCTATAGAGAAACCTGCGAACACCTCGCACCCTAGCTATAGTGCAACCTGCGAGAATGGGTCATTCTCGCACCCTGCCTATATAGCAACCTGCGAACTTCCCTTTTTATAAGGTTTTTACATAGGAAAAAGCAACTTCTTTTATCAGGAGAAGTTCTTCTCCCTTCTCTCTTTAGTAAATCATACCACTGACCCCTCTGAAGGCAACAGATAGGTTTACATCATTAACGATCATAGGGATGACGAAAATAATGTGTAACACCCCACAGTATTCTAGAACCAAATGTCATTTGCAGTATTTGATACCCAGCTTGGTGCACAAGGTATGGAAGGTATTGGTCAACTTTGGAACTGCTTGGCCCCTCTCTTGCCACAGTGTGG
This sequence comes from Picea engelmannii, assembly GCA_009831015.1. Lineage (NCBI taxonomy): Eukaryota > Viridiplantae > Streptophyta > Pinopsida > Pinales > Pinaceae > Picea > Picea engelmannii. Next base: position 160,247 of record ML805781.1, on the reverse strand, counting down.
TCCATCTCACGTACTGGTCCTCATAGTTTCCAACAGGGTAATATTGTTCCTTTACCACATCCACAAAAAAATCCCAAGTGGGCTCTGCCCCATATATTATAGACTTCTCTATGGAACTCTTCTCCCAGTAAGTTTACCACCAATGTTTGACATGGGGGAGAGATTTAAGGAGTGTGAAGGTGATCTTTTCTCTGTCAGAAAAATTGTGAACAGATAAGTAATCTTCTAGTAGGTTTAGCCATTTGTCTAGGGCTTCTGCCTCTATCTGTCATTCAAATACAAGAATATGAAAATTAACTTGTACCTTAAAAGGTGAGGTGCCTCCAAAGTGGCCATTTGATGAAGATGTTCCTGTTGCTATCGACAGACACTGAAGGATGTGGGAAAAATTCTCCATCATTCCGTCCCTCTGTCATGTGAGAGCTTGCTCAAGGAACAGACTAATAGGATCGTATGCTCCGTCATTTTTCTTTTCTTACGCCATTGAGGGTTTCTTGGGTGTGCGAGAGAGATTTTCCTTGAGAGAGACAAGATTGAGACCCAACTTGCTATACTCAGACCTCGTCGGGGAAATGTACTAAAAAACGATCAAGAGAAACCTGCTCTGATAACACTGATCCAGATTATTTTCGCCACAAAATGAGAGCGGATATGTAATAAAGAAATGCACATAGATATCGCAACTATTCTATAATATAACATAAATGTATCAGATATGAAACCATAAATACAGATATACAGTAATGCACGATTTCTATTAATTAAATAAATGTACAGAGACTATAAAAATACAGAGTGAAAGACTCACTAGAATGGTGACAGCTTAACTCTAAGAAGAGATGTGACGGCTACTCACATTCAAAAGAAGATGATTGCAATGAATCTATGAAGGCCTTTTTAAAATAAACCGAAATTCCAAAAACCCTAGACATCCAAAAACCTAAGCCTAGGAGATAAAGCGCCAAAAGTCATATGGGCCCCGTTTGAGTAAGTTATTACATCAACTTCCCGAGGTCGTAGCATTTTCATACGATCTCTGTTTTAGGTGTATGATATCCTGTTGGAAAGGTATCATCGAGGAGATTCATTTTTGGGTCTCAATCATTCCTTCGAATATCATTGAGAATCTCTATCTCTAAAAAACTTCATTTTGGCCCTAAAAATAGCCCCGAAAGTTAAAACTGCTAAAAATAGTAAATTACCAAAATTGCCAGAAAACTATTTTGAGCCAGTTGGAAAAGGTGGGTGGACATCGATATCCACCTGGATCAATCCTCCCTCCTTAGGAATCAATGGTCTCCATTGCATTATGTTCCCCAGGGAGAGGGAAAAGTGTTTGTTGAATCTGCATCTTGGTGAGTTGCTTGCCTTGCTAGAGACGTCGTCCTACTCAGTTTGTGGAATTCTGTCACGAACCTATTGAGGATGAGGTTGTTCAACAAGTTGAGCTACATGAGAGGATGGTGTGCAAAAGGAATATTTTCACTTGGCTGCAACCTTCTCGACCTACTTCTGTTGGATAGAATGTTCTTGGGGCGAGGTTGTAGCGGTTGCAATGTCCTTTTGTTCCCCTTTTGAACAGATTGTGAAGAAGATGAATTTTGCATTATGAGATACTACCTTGTGACATTGTTTAGGTGGAACAATATTCAAAACTACCTCTGGTATTCTGTAGAGATGACCCCCCAAAGTAACAATGACACTCTGGGGTTGAGACTCATAAATAACATGGCACTTCCACATATATGGTTGGTCCAAGAGAACATCACAGACATCCAGTGGGGAAACATCACAGAATACCTCATCCTTGAAGGGTTGGAAACCGTACGACAATCGACACTACTGGCTGACACAAATATCTCATCCTTGGCGAAGTCACTGGATGTTTTATGGTTGGGGGTGTGGTGTTGTCGACAATCTCAACTGTTTGACGACCTTTGCTGAGATGAGGTTCTTCTGGATTCTGCTATCAACAATAAAATGCAGCAGGGTCCCCTTCACCCACATCTTTGAATGAAAAAGGTGCTCGCCCGCTTCAAGATCTATTGGTTCTTTTGGTTGTATTGTTGTGGTCATGAAAATAGCAGTGGGGTCTGCGTCGATGATATGTCTTTTACCAGTATTTTCAGAATCAGATTTTGAATCAGGATTCGGATCCTTATCTTTGATCTCGGTCACCAATGAATTTTTTGAGAGACATTCATCGGTGTTGTGTCAGGAGATTTTTTCGAAATCGCATAATTTTTCGGTGTCCTTCTTTGTCTTCCCATGACCCTTATTTTCCTCTGGCTTGGACTAGTTTTCGGGAGACAGTTTGTTAGGCTCGTCTTTTTCATACTTTAGTTGTTGTGGATTTGCAGACCCGGACTCTCGTTTGTTCTAGTGCTTAAATTTCTGCTCGATTTTAACAGCATATCGATAAGCAGCACCGAGTGATGAGATGTTCATAAAATCCATTTCAGTTTGGATATCTCTGTGTAGAACCCCACGGTATTTCAGAACCAAATTTTGTTCACATTCTTTGATACCCAACTTGGTGCACAAGGTATGGAAGGTATTGGTGAACTCCATAACTGCTTGGCCCCTCTCTTGCCGCAGTGTGGTCCATATCATGTACTGGTCCTCATAGTTTCCAATAGGGTAATATTGTTCCTTTACCGCATCCACAAAAAAATCACAAGTGGGCTCGACCCCATATATTCTAGACTCCTCTGTGAAACTCTGCTTCGAGTAAGTTTCCCATCATTGTTTGACATGGGGTAGATATTTAAGGAGTTCGAAGGTGATCTTTTCTCTGTCGAAAAAATTTTGAATAGAGAAATAACCTTCTAACAGGTTTAACCATTTGTCTAGGGCTTCTGCATCTATGTGTCCTTCAAATACAGGAATATCAAAATTAAATTGTACCTTAAAATAAGAGGTGCCTCCAAAGTGGTCGTTTGATGAATATGTGCATGTTGCCATCGGCAGGCGTTGAAGGATGTGGGAAAAATTCTCCATCATTTCGTCCCTTTGTCGCGTGATAGCTTGCTCAAGGAACAGACTGATAGGACCATCTTCTCCGTCATTTTTATTTTCTTCCTCCATTGAGGGTTTCTTAGGTGTTCGAGAGAGATTGTCCTCGAGAGAGACAAGCTCGAGACCCAACTTGCTATACTCAGACGTCGTCGATGAAATGCACTGAAAAATGATCAAGAGCAGCCTGCTCTGATAACACTGATCTAGATTATTTTCGACACAAAATGAGAGTGGAGATGTAATAAATAAATGCACAGAGATATCACATTTATTCAATAATATAACATAAATGTATCGGATATGCAACCATAAATGCAGAGATACAGTAATACACAATTTGTAATAATGAAATAAATGTACAGAGACTATAAAAATACAGAGTGAAAGACTCGCTAGAATGGTGGCAGCTTATCACTGAGAAGAGATGTGATGGGTACTCACATTCCCAAGAAGATGATTACAATGAAGCTCTGAAGGCATTTTTACAGTAAACCAGAATCCCTAAAAACCTAGACATCCAAAAACCTAACCCTACGAGATGAAGCGCCAAAAGTCATGTGGGCCCCGTTTGGGTAAGTTAGTACATCAATTTCCCGGGGTCGTAACGTTTTCATACGATATCTATTTTAGGTGTACAATATCCTATTAGAAAGGTATCACCGAGGAGATTAATTTTTGGGTCTCAATCATGCCTTCGAATATCATTGAGAATCTCTATCTCGAAAAAAATCATTTTGACCCTCAAAATAGCCCCGGAAGTTAAAACTGCTAAAAATAGTAAATTGCCAAAATTACCAAAAAACAGTTTTGAGCCAGTTGGAGAAGGTGGGTGGACACCGATATCCACCTAGATCAATCTTCCATCCTTAGGAAGAAATGGTGATGCAGGAGCATCTCTCCACGTCAACCAGCCACATCAGTGCATGCATTCAAGGCTGAAGAGAGGCATAGCCCTCATTTTCAATTTTGAAATTGAATGTAATTAAATGTCTTAGGCTGTTGAGCCGTGAGGCTATGCTATGCACACAGGCTGTAGGTAGATAGGCCTTTAATGTTTGAAGGCTGAGATCTAGATCCAATTTGCAGACTAGACAACCCATTCAATGCCATTGAACATGGTAGGTAGATTGGAGGGAAGATCACTAAGAGCCCCCTCATGTAAAAGATCAATTTCGATCTCATTTTGGGTACTTGTAAGAAGTAGTTGTAAAGGTAAACAGAGTAGAAGAGTAAAATCTGAGACTCTGTTAAAGTTCGTGCTCAAAACACCCTTGTAAACAGGCATTTTATTAATACAAAAACAATAGTTTTTCCTGCATGTATTTCTGTGTTGTGTGAATGTCTATGAATGTTCATGTTTATGTTGTAGATGTATGCTAGGAATTTAAAGGAGTTGTTTGATTTTTAGGCTTGAGAGGTTCTTTGTGGTTTCATGCCAGGAGGGTGTGACAGAGTACTGCGGTCTCTGAATACCAGTGCACAGAAGCACTACTGAATTCTATAGATTCAGACAAAGACGTGCCAAGTGGGCACAACAGCTGAAATCATCAACTCAGGAAAAGACCTTGGAGGTTGTTGAACACCTTAGGAGGCAAGGCTATGTAGTGAGACACAGTTGCAAACATAATCTCTGAGGAGTTCTGTAAAGCTCTACCAGGTGGGCATTGAGCCAGTGCAAGGAGTGCACAGAATAACTCTGCTATGAGTTCAAGGAGAACCAGAATCACTAAGGATTTTGAGAGCTCTGCCAGGAGGGCATTGAGCAGGTGCATAGGGTGCGTAGGAGAAGACAGAAGCTCTAAGGAGTTCTGTACAACTCTGCTAGGTTGGCATTGAGTTAGTGTGTAGACAGGAACAGGAAGAGAACTCTTTGAGTTCTGTTGTTGAAGGAAGAATCCACTGAGGGATCTTCGCAGGATTGTTGAACACCCTGTTGACTCAGCAAGAGGTTGCTTAAGCTGAGGATAGCCAGGAGGGCATCCAAATTCTCCATCTGCAGGAGAAAGGAAAAAAGGATAAAACCCCTTAGGGGTCTGAGTATTTGAGAAGCTCAGAAGAGATAGCACCTTTGTGTGCAAGGAATTTGCAGAGGTGCAGAAGTCGCGGAATCCCTTGAGGATTTGAAGGATAATCTCAAGAGGAGTAGTGCTTTTAGCACACAAAGCCATAGCTGCAAGGAGTGTAGAATCAAAAGGACTCTTTGGGAGAGTTCAGAGTCTCTAAAGCTCAAGAGGAGTAGCATATTTGAGAATGCGGGTGAGACTCAAGGTGAATATCTCACAGGGAAGATGAACAAAGGTCGAGGCCTTTGAGAATTTAAAATTCTTCCAAGTGCAGGAAGAATGCGCAGAATCTCAGGAGGAGCACAGCTGTCGTCGGATCAGCCGAGAGGATCTGGACCATGGATTCGTGTCTAGGTAGCGTAGGAGAGGCACAATGGAAAGGTAGGTCTGAGCCGTCATATCTTGGTCTAAACAGCTAACAACCGTTGGATCTGTCGAGTGTTACACAAGGTTTAAACCTCACTTGAAGAGCAGCAGAAGTGAAAGTCCCGAAGGAGTCATATCGGGATTTCATCATTTGGGAGTTCGGGGTCCAGAGGATGAGAGCCCAGGCACTCGACCTCAGAAATATTGACAAGGAGAAATAGATCTGATTCGTCCATCTGCGGGAGGACGTGTGTCATGGAATCATCCATTTCAGAGATTTGGGCACCAGGACTCACAGAGGTGAGCATCTTGATTTCGCGAGTAGAAAAATCCCGAGGAAATCTGAGCCGTTCGTCTGAGAGAAGATGCATATCGTGAGATCCTCTCTATCGGGGATTTGAACATCGGAGGTCAGAGAGGGAATTCCTTTGAATTTGTGAGTGGTGAAGTCGCAAGAAGATCGAGACTATCCATCTGAGGAGGACAGGTGGCAAAGATCAAGGGATCTCACGAACTCAAAGGTTCGCAGGGTGAGAGCCCAAGAGTTGGGAGCTCTAAGTAGCGAAGTTGCGAAATCACGAGGAGTGAGGACAGCCATTGGATCCAAAGAATGGGAGGACCATTGGATCAGGAACCCCATCGCCTATCGCACGTTTGGGGGTTTGGAGGTTGAGAGGGGTCAATTTCGACATCAGAAGTCACGAAGTGCTGAGAGATGAGGCTCATGTGGACACATGGCTGAGCCATAAGGTGGGGCCCGTGTGAAAGACATGCAGACACACGTCACCAAAAGGAAAGGAGTCAACACTTCGTTGACTTCTCGTGTCTTGGGGATTCGCGAGATAAGAGCATGGGAGCTCGATGTTGAAACTCGCGAAGTGGAGAGTAGCGAGAACCCGAGAGGGAAATCTAACATCGCCTCTCGGGGGTTCGTGAAGGGAAGGTGCCAAGGTTGGATGCTACAACTCACGAAGGGGGCGAGTTGCGAGAAGTGTGAAAGGAAGGTCAACCTTCGCTGACTTTTAAGTCTCGGAGGATTGCACAAGGAGGGAACGAGAGTTCAACCCTTGAACTCACGAAGCGGTGAATAGTGAGAGGAGATAGCATTAAGCTTAGCCGGTGGTCACGCATAGAAGGCGTTGAAAAAAGAGGAGCTATACCCATTTCATGATCTCGGGTATCGTAGTATTGAGAAGGAAGAGTCAGGATTTTCGACTCATGAACTCACGAGATCGCGAGTTACGACAAGTGACTTTGGGTTTGGCCCTTGGTCATAGCACTATGGTCGCTTGGGGAGATAGGAACTCGCGCCTAGTGTTGTTCTCACAGGGGAGTTCCCGAAGGACCTATGGATCGATAAACCGGAGATCCTAGCAGGGGATCGAAAGAGCTGCTTCGGATCAGGGAAGTGAATGAATGATCCTTAAGACCGGGAGGTCACGCAGAGACTCTGTCGAGGTAGAGGTGGCATATGCATCAGTGTGGTATCAGAGCATGGATTTTGTTTGTATATCGCAGACAGAAGGAGAAAGAGGAAGACAGAGTGTTGGAGACTCTGTGAATGATTGCTTGTAGATGAGCAGCAGGTTTGCTAGGAGAGAAGACAGGGACAGCAAGATGGCTACTCAAGGCCAAAGATACGTTGGAAAGAAAATCCCATAGTTGATGGTCAAAAGACAATGTAAGCTGCTGAGATGGTGGTTGAGGCCTATTGAAAACCTCAACAGACCAGAAGAAGAAAGGGTTCAGGTATGTGAGCCAGAGACTGGGAGAAATCTCAGCGATGTTGAGGATGAAATGGGATCAGCTAAAGATCTCAAGCACTGCTAGGAGGGCAGAGAGGAAATTTCTGATTTCCAGGTGGGCAAAGAGTTGATATCAGCTGAGGATCTCACAGACTATCATGAGGATAGCCAGGGAATTTCAAATTGCCAGGTGGGTAATGGATTGAGATCGCTACGGGATATCATAGACTACCAGGAGGGCAACCAAGAGTTTCCAATTTTCCAGGTGGGCAAGGGAACAGAGATGGGATCAGTTGATTCCATAGACTGCCAAGAGGGTAGCAGAAAAATCCCAATTTGCTAGGTGGGTAGGGATAAGCAGATGAGACTATCTGAGGGTCTCATAAACTCAGAGGTGAGTTTGGATCAACAAATGCAGCCGACAGAGGAGGAATATTGGAGAAATCTTTTGCTTATTGGGGGAATCGAAATATTCCTACCATTTTCTAAAGGGGAGGTAGAAATCTATGTTGCAGATGCAGCAACAATAAAAGCAGGAAAACTAGTTGAGACTGTCAACGAAGAATTGGAGCAGGTATTTGAGACTGCCCAAGCAGAAGAAGAAGAAAAGAATGAGCATTTTGAGGAGTGGCTCAATGCTTTTAGCCAGGAAGCTGAGGAAGTTGCATCACTAAAGCTGACAGCAGAAAAAGCCAAAGAGCAGGCAGATATATTTCTCACTCCATGGGAGATGGAGCTGGAGATGCTAGAGGATTGGCTGAACAATCCAGAGCCAGCAGGAGAACTGGCAGAAGTTGAGCTATCGGAGAAGGTAACTAAACAGCAGGTCAGTCAAGGGGAAACTACAGAGCTGAAGTCTGCAGCAAAGTGGAAACTTAGTGCCACAAAGGAAGAAGATGAGGATGGCATGGGAGATCATGATGATCTACCCATTTACAGAAAAGAAATGCAGTTGAGGAGGCTGCAAAAGCAAAGCCAGCCATTGGAGAAGATGGACGAAGTGATCGAGGAGATCAGAGAACTAATGATCAGGTCAGCAGAGACTACCAGTGAGGAGAAGCTGAGCAGAGAAACAGAAGAAGAAGCAGCAACGCAGCAGCAACAATAGCAGGGAGATGGAGCAGATGAACAGCTCCAGAAATTTGTTTGGGATCCAGGAGGATTTCCAAAGCTGAGAGAGGAAGCTCATGAGCAGGAGCTCATGAATTTTGTAGCTGAGGAGTATGATGCAGGAGCATCTCTCCATGTCAGCCAATTAGCCAGCCAGCCACATCAGTGTGTGCATTCAAGGCTGAAGAGAGGCGCAACCCTCGTTTTTAATTTTGAAATTGAATTTAATTAAATGTCTTAGGTTGTTGAGTTGTGAGGCCGTGCTATGCGCATAGGCTATAGGTAGATAGGCCTTTAATGTTTGAAGGCTGAGATCTAGATCCGATTTGCGAACTAGACATCCCATTCAATGCCATTGAATAGGGTAGGTAGATTGGAGGGAAGAGCTCTAAGAGCCCTCTCATGTAAAATATCAATTTTGATCTCATTTTGGGTACTTGTAAGAAGTAGTTGTAAAGGTCGAGAGAGAAGAAGAGTAAAAGCTGAGACTCTATTAAAGTCTGCACTCAGAACACCCTTGTAAATAGGCATTTTATTAATACAAAGCAACAATTTTTCCTGCATGTATTTCTGTGTTGTGTGAATGTCTATGAGTTTTCATGTTTATGTTGTAGATGTATGCTAGGCATTTGCAAGAGTTGTTTGATTTTCAGGCTTGAGAGGTTCTTTGTGGTTTCATTCCAGGAGGGCATGACAGAGTACTGCGGTCTCTGAATACCAGTGCACAGAAGCACTTCTGAATTTTGCGGATTCAGACAAAGACGTGCCAAGTGGACACAGCAGCTGAAATCATCAAATCAGGAAAAGACCTTGGAGGTTGCTGAACACCTCAAGAGGCAAGGCTTTGTAGCGAGACATAGCTGCATATAGAATCTCTAAGTATTTATGTAAAGCTCTGCCAGGTGGGCATTGAGCCAGTGCAAGGAGTGCACAGAAGAACTCTGTTGTGAGTTCAAGGAGAACCAGAATCACTAAGGATTCTGAGAGATTTGCCAGGAGGGCATTGAGCAGGTGCATAGGGTGCACAAGAGAAGACAGAATCTCTGAGGAGTTCTGTACAACTCTGCCAGGTGGGAATTGAGTCAGTGTGCAGATAGGCACAGGAAGAGAACTCTTTGAGTTCTATAGTTGAAGGAAGAATCCACTGAGGGATATTCGCAGGGTTGTTGAACACCCTGTAGACTCAGCAAGAGGTTGCTTAAGCCAAGGATATCCAAGAGGGCATCCAAATTCTCCATCTGCTGGAGAAAGGAAAAAAGGATAAAACCCCTTAGGGGTCTGAGTATTTGAGAAGCTCAGAAGAGATAGCACCTTTGTGTGCAAGGACTCTGCAGAGGCATAGAAGTCACAGAATCCCTTAAGTATTTGAAGGATAATCTCAGGAGGGGTAGTGCTTTCAGCGCACGAAGCCATAGTTGCAAGGAGTGCAGAAGCGAAAGGACTCTTTGGGAGAGTTCAAAGTCTCTAAAGCTTAAGAGGAGTAGCGTCTTTGAGAACATGGGCAAGACTCAAGGTGAATAGCTCGCAGGGAAGATAAAAAAAGGTCGAGGCCTTTGAGAATTTAAAATTCTTCCAACTGCAGGAAGAACGCGCAGAAGCTCAGGAGGAGCAGAGTTGTCGTCGGATTAGCCGAGAGAATCTGGACCATGGATTCGTGTCCAGGCAGCGTAGGAGAGGCGCAATGGAAAGGTAGGTCTGAGCCATCAAATCTTGGTCTAAATAGCTGACATTCGTTGGATCTATCGAGTGTTGCACGAGGTTTAAACCTCACGAGAAGAGCAGCAGAAGAAAAAGTCCCTAAGGAATCGTATCAAGATTTCGTCATTCGAGAGTTCAGGGGTCCGGAGGATGAGAGTCTGGGAACTCGACCTCAGAAATCACGACAAGGTGAAATAGATCTGAGTCGTCCGTCTGCGGGAGGACATGTGTCGTGGAATCATCCATTTTGGAGATTCGTGCACCGGGACTCACAGAGGTGAGCATGTTGACTTCGCGAGTAGCGAAGTCTCGAGGAAATCTGAGTCGTTCATCTGAGAGCGGACGCATGTCGCGAGATCCTCTCTATCGGGGATTCAGACATCAAAGGTTAGAGAGGGATGTCCTTCGATTTTGTGAGTGGCGAAGTCGTGAGAAGATCGGGACCATCCATCTGAGGAGGACAGGTGGCAGAGATCAAGGGATCTCATGAACTCGGAGGTTCACAGGGTGAGAGCCCAAGAGTTGGGAGCTCCAAGTAGCGATGTTATGAAATCACAAGGAGTGAGGACAACCATTGGATCCAGAGAATGGGAGGACCGTTGGATCGGGAACCCCATCGCCTATTGTGCGTTCGAGGGTTCGAAGGTTGTCACTTTCAACATCAGAATTCGAAAAGTGCCAAGAGATGAGGCTCATGTGGACACGTGGCTGAGTCATAAGGTGGGGCCCGTGTGACAGACAGGCAAACACATGTCGCCAGGAGGAAAGGAGTCAACACTCCATTGACTTATCGTGCCTCAGGGATTCGCGAGATAAGAGCATGGGAGCTCAACGTTGAAACTCGCAAAGTGGCAAGTAGCGAGAATGCGAGAGGGAAAGCTAACATCACCTCTTGGGGGTTCATGAAGGGAAGGTGCCAAGGTTGGACGCTACAACTCGCAAAGGGGGCGAGTTGCGAGAAGTGTGAAAGGAAGGTCAACCTTCGCTGACTTTTAAGTCTCGGAGGATCACACAAGGAGGGAACGAGAGTTCAACCCTTGAACTCATGAAGTGGTGAATAGTGAGAGGAGCTAACATTAAGCTTAGCCAGTGGTCACGCGTGGAAGGCGCTGACAAAAGAGGATCTATACCCATTTTGTGATCTTGGGTATCGTGGGATTGAGAAGGAAAAGTCAGGAGTTTCGACTTGCGAACTCACGAGATCACGAGTTACGACAAGTGACTTTGGGTTTGGCCCTTGGTTATAGTGTTGTGGTCGCCTGGGGAGATAGGAGCTCGCGCCTAGTGCTGTTTGCAAAGGGGAGTTCTTGAAGGACCTGTGGATCGATAAACTGGAGATCCCAGCAGGGGATCGAAAGAGCTGCTTCAGCTCAGGGAAGTGAATGAACGATCCTTAAGATTGGGAGGTCGCACAGAGACTATATAGAGGAAGAGGTGGCGTCTACGTCAAATGGTATCCATTGCATTGAGTTCCCCGGGGAGAGGGAAAAGTGTTTGTTGAATCTGCATCTTGGTGACTTGCTTTCCTTACTGGAGACGTCGCACTGCTCAATTTGTGGAAGTTTGTCATGAACTTGTTGAGGATGAGGTTGTTCAACAAGTCAAGCTACATGAGAGGATGGTGTGCAGAAGAAATATTTTCTCTTGGCTGCAACCTTCTTGACCTATTTCTGTTGGATAGAAGGTGTTTGGGGCAGGACTGTAGTGGTTGCAGTTTCATTCTGTTCCCCTTTTGAACAAATTATGAAGAAGCTGAATTTTGCAGTGTAAGATACTACCTTGTGACACTGTTTAGGTGGAACAATAGTCAGAACTACCTTTGGTATTCTGTAGAGATGACCCCCCAAAGTAACAATGACACTACGGGGTCGAGACTCATAAATAGCATGGTGCTTCCACAAATATGGCTGGCCCAAGAGAAAATCACAGACATCCAGTGGGGAAACATCACATAATACCTCATCCTTGAAGGGTAGGCTTCTGTATGACAATCGACACTGCTAGCTGACACGAATATCTCATCCTTGTAGAATCCACCTGATGTTTTATGGTTGCAGGTGTGGTGTTGTCAATAATCCCAACTGTTTGATGACCTCTACTAAGATGAGGTTCTTCTGGCTTCCGCTATCAACAATAAAATGCAGCAGGGTCCCCTTCCCCCACATCTGTGAATGAAAAAGGCACCCTCCCCTCTTCTAGATCTATTGGTTATTTTGGTTGAATTGTTGCAGTCGTGACAATAGCATTGGGGTCTGCGTGGATGATATGTCTTTTACCAGCCTTTTCAAAATCAAATTCTATATTAGGGTTCAGCTCTTTGTCTTTGATCTTGACCACCAATGATTGTTTTGAGCGACATTCATGGGTGTTGTGCCAAAGGTGTTTGTGGAAATCGCACCATTTTTCGATGTCCTTCTTTGTCTTCCCATGACCCTTGTTTTCCTGTGGCTTGGAATGGTTTTTGGGAGACAGTTTGTTAGGGTCGTCTTTGTCATACTTTGGTTGTTACGGATTTACAAACCTGAACTCGTGTATGTTATGGTGCTTAAATTTATGCTCGATTTTAATAGCATATCGATAAGCAGCATCGAGTGATGAGATGTCCAGAAAATCCATTTCAATTTGGATGTATCTGTGTAGAGCCCCGCGGTATTTTAGAACCAAATGTCATTCAGAGTCTTTGATACCCTGCTTGGTGCACAAGGTATGGAAGGTATTGGTGAACTCTGGAATTGCTTGGCCCCTCTCTTGCCGCAGTGTGGTCCATCTCATGTACTGGTCCTCATAGTTGCCAAAAAGGTAATATTGTTCCTTTACCGGATCCACCAAAAAATCCCAAGTGGGCTCGGTCCCATATATTCTAGAATCCTCTATGGAACTCTACTCCCAGTAATTTTCCCACCAATGTTTGACATGAGGGAGATATTTATGGAGTGCGAAGGTGATATTTTCTCTGTCAAAAAAATTGTGAACAAAGAAATAACTTTCTGGCAGGTTTAACCATTTGTCTAGGGCTTCTGCATCTATCTGTCCTTCAAATACAGGAATATCAAAATTAACTTGTACCTTAAAAGGTGAGGTTCCTCCAAAGTGTTCGTTTGATAAAGATGCGCATGTTTCTATTGACAGTCGTCGAAGGATGTGGGAAAAATTCTCCATCATTTCATCGCTTTGTCACGTGAGTGCTTTCTTAAGCAACAGACTAATAGGATCGTCTACTCCGTCGTTTTTATTTTCTTCCACCATTGAGGGTTTATTGGGTGTGAGAGAGTGATTTTTCTTGAGAGAGACAAGCTCGATACCCAACTTGATATACTCGGACCTCATCGGGGACATGCACTGAAAAACAATCAAGAGCATCCTACTCTGATACCACTAATCCGGATTATTTTCGGCATGAAATGAATAAAGAAATGTACAGAGATATTGCAACTATTCAATAATAAAACATAAATGTATCAGAGATGCAACCATAAAAACAAAGATAAAGTAATACACGATTTCTATTAATGAAACAAATGTACAGAGATTGTAAAAATACAGAGTGAAAGACTCGCTAGAATGGTGGCAGCTTATCTCTGAGAAGAGATGTGATGGCTACTTGCATTCATAAGAAGATGATTACAATGAAGCTCTGAAGGCCTTTTTACAATAAACCTAAATGCAAAAAACCCAAGACATCCAAAAACCTAACCCTAGGAGATGAAGCGCCAAAATTCATGTGGGCCCCGTTTGGGTAAGTTAGTACATCAACTTTTTGAGACTGTAACTTTTTCATACAATCTATGTTTTAGGCATATGATATCCCGTTGGGAAGGTATCGTCGAGGAGATTCATTTTGGGTGCTCAATTATGTCTTTTATTATCATTGAGAAGCTCGATCCCAAAAAACCTTCATTTTGGCCCTCAAAATAGCCCTGGAAGTTAAAACTGCTAAAAATAGTAAATTGCCAGAAAACGGTTTTGAGCCAGTTGGAAAAGGTGGGTGGCCACTGATATCCACCTATATAAATCCTCCCTCCTTAGGAAGAAATGGTCTCCATTGCATTGAGTTCCCCGGGGAGAGGGAAAAGTGTTTGTTGAATCTGCATCTTGGTCCACTGCTTGCCTTGTTGGAGACGTCACGTTGCTCAGTTTGTGGAAGTCTGTCAGGAACCTGTTGAGGATGAGGCTATTCAACAAGTCAAGCTACATGAAAGGATGGTGTGCAGAAGGAATATTTTTTCTTTGCTGCAACCTTGTCGACCTGCTTTTGTTGGATAGAAGGTGCTTGGGGCGAGGCTGCAACAGTTGCAATGTTCTTCTGTTCCCCTTTTGAACAAATTGTGAAGAAGCTAAGTTTTGCAGTATGAGATACTACCTTGCGACAATGTTTAGGTGGAACAATAGTTGGATATACCTCTAGTATTCTATAGAGATGACCCTATGGAGTCGAGACACATAAATAGCATGTCGCTTCCACATATATGGTTGGCCCAAGAGAACATCATAGACATCCAGTGGGGAAACATCACATAATACCTCTTCCTTGAAGGGCTGGAGGCCATATGACAATCGACATTGTTGGCTAACATAAATATCTCATCCTTGGCAAAGCCACCCAATGTTGTATGGCTGTGGGTGTGGTGTTGTCGACAATCCCAACTGTTTGACAACCTCTGCTGAGATAAGGTTCTTCTAGCTTCCGTTATCAACAATAAAATGCAATGGGGTCCCCTTCACCCACATCTGTGCATGAAAAAGGTGCTCCCCCTCTTCAGGATCTATTGGTTCTTCTGGTTGAATTGTTGCGGTCGCAACAATAGCGATGGGGTCTGCATCGATGATCTATCTTTTACCAGTATTTTCATAATCAGATTCTGAATTAGGGTTCAGCTCCTTGTCTTTGATATCAGCCACCAATGAATGTTTTGAGCGACATTCATCAGTGTTGTGCCAGAGGATTTTGTGGAAATCGCACTATTTTCCAGTGCCCTTCTTTGTCTTCCCATGACCCTTCTTTTCCCGTGGCTTGGACTGGTTTTTGGGAGACTGTTTGTTAGGGTCGTCTTTGTCATACTTTGGTTATTGCGGATTTTTAGACCTAAACTCTCATTTTTTATGGTGCTTAAATGTCTCCTCGATTTTAACATCATATCAATAAGCAACACCGAGTGATGAGATGTCCAAGAAATCCATTTCAGTTTGGATGTATATGTGTAGATCCCCACGGTATTTCAGAACCAAATGTCGTTCGCAGTATTTGATACCCATCTTGGTGCACAAGGTATGGAAGGTATTAGTGAACTCCGGAACTGATTGGCCCCTCTCTTGTCGCAATGTGGTCCATCTCATGCACTGGTCCTCATAGTTGCCAACAGGGTAATACTGTTCCTTTACCGCATCCACACAAAAAATCCAAGTGGGCTCGACTACATATATTCCAGACTCCTCTATGGAACTTTTCTCCCAGAAAGTTTCCCACCAATTTTTGACATAAGGGAGAGCTTTAAGGAGGGCGAAGGTAATATTTTCTCTGTCGAAAAAATTGTGAACAAAGAAATAACCTTCTAGATGGTTTAACCATTTATGTAGGGCTTCTGCATCTATCTGTCCTTCAAATACAAGAATATCACAATTAAATTGTACCTTAAAATGAGAGGTGCCTCCAAAGTGGTCGTTTGATGAAGATACACCCATTGCTATTGGAAGGCGTTGAAGGATGTGGGAAAAATTCTCCATCATTTCGTCCCTTTGTCGCGTGAGAGCTTACTCAAGGAACAGACTGATAGGATCGTCTGCTCCATCATTTTTCTTTTCTTCTGCCATTGAGGGTTTCTTGGGTGTGTGAGAGAGATTTTCCTCGAGAGAGACAAGCTCAAGACCCAACTTGTTATACTCGGACCTCGTCGAGGAAATGCATTGAAAAACGATAAAGAGCAGCGTTCTCTGATAACACTGATCCAGATTATTTTTGGCACGAAATGAGAGTGGAGATGTAATAAATAAATGCACAGAGATATCACAGATATTCAATAATGTAACATAAATGTATCATATATGCAACCATAAAGACAAAGATATAGTAATACACGATTTGTATTAATGAAATAAATGTACAGAGACTATAAAAATATTGAGTGAAAGACTCGCTAGAATGGTGGCAGCTTATCTCTTAGAAGAGATGTGACGGCTACTCACATTCACAAGAAGATGATTACAATGAATCTATAAAGACCTTTTTACAATAAACCAGAATGCCAAAAACCCTATACATCCAAAAACCTAACCCTAGGAGATGAAGCGCCAAAAGTCATGTGGGCCCCGTTTGGGTAAGTACATCAACTTCCTGGGGTCGTAACATTTTCATACGATCTCCTTTTTAGGTGTATGATATCCCGTTGGAAAGGTATCGTCGAGAAGATTCATTTTTGGGTCTCAATCATTCCTTCTCCAATCATTGAGAATCTCTATCTCGAAGAAACTTCATTTTGGCCCTAAAAATAACCCCGGAAGTTAAAACTGCTAAAAATAGTAAATTGTCAAATTTGCCAGAAAATTGTTTTGAGCCAGTTGGAAAAGGTGGGTGGACATCGATATCCACCTAGATCAATCCTACCTGCTTAGGAAGAAATGATCTCCATTGTGTTGAGTTCCTCGGGGAGAGGGAAAAGTGTTTGTTGAATCTGCATCTTGGTGAGTTGCTTGCCTTGCTGGAGAAGTCGCCCTGCTCAGTTTGTGGAAGTTTGTCACGAACGTGTTGAGGATGAGGTTGTTCAACAAGTTGAGCTACATGAGAGGATGGTGTGCATAAGGAATCTATGCACTTGGTTGCAACCTTCTCAACCTTCTTCTGTTGGATAGAAGGTGCTTGGGGCGAGGTTGTAGCAGTTGCAGTGTCCTTTTGTTCCCCTTTTGAACAAATTGTGAAGAAGCTGAATTTTGTAGTATGAAATATTACCTTGCAACACTGTTTAGGTGGAACAATAGTCAGAACTACCTCTGGTATTCTATAGAGATGACCCCCCAAATTAACAATGACACTACGGGGTCGAGACTAATAAATAACATGGCACTTCCACATATATGGATGGCCCAAGAGAACATCACGGACATCCAGTGGGGCAACATCACATAATACCTCATCCTTGAAGGACTGGAAGTCGTATGACAATCTACACTGCTGGTTGACATGAAGATCTCGTTCTTAGCGAAGCCACCCGATGTTGTATGGTTGTGGGTGTGGCGTTGTCGACAATCCCAATTGTTTGATGACCTTCGTTGAGATGAGGTTACTTTTGGCTTCCGCTATCAACAATAAAATGTAATGGGGTCCCCTTCACCCACATATGTGAATGAAAAGGGCGCTCCCCTGCTTTAGGATCTATTGGTTCTTCTGGTTGAATTGTTGTGGTCGTGACAATAGTAGTGGGGTCTGCGTCGATGATCTATCTTTTACCAGTATTTTCAGAATCAGATTCTGAATCAGGGTTTGGCTCCTTGTCTTTGATCTCGACTACCAATGATAGTTTTGAGCGGCATTCATCGGTGTCCTTATTTGTCTTCCCATGACCCTTCTTTTCCTGTGGCTTTGAATGGTTTGCAGGAAACTGTTTGTTAGGGTCGTCTTTGTCATACTTTGGTTTTTGGGGATTTGCGAACCTGAAATCTCATTTGTTCTAGTGCTTAAATTTATGCTCGATTTTAACAACATATTGATAAGCAGCATCGAGTGATGAGATGTCCAGAAAATCCATTTTAGTTTGGATGTATCTGTGTAGAGCCCCACAGTATTTCAGAACCAAATGTCATTCGCAGTATTTAATACCCATATGTATACGCAAGGTATGGAAGGTATTGGTGAACTCCGGAACTACTTGATCCCTCTCTTGTTGTAGTGTGGTCCATCTCATGTACTGGTCCTCATAGTTGCCAACAGGGTAATACTATTTCTTTACCGCATCCACAAAAAAAACCCAAGTGGACTCAACCCCATATATTCCAAACTCCTCTGTGGAACTCTGCTCCCAGTAAGTTTCACAACAATATTTGACATGGGGGAGAGATTTAATGAGTGTGAAGGTGATATTTTCTCTGTCGGAAAAATTGTGAACAGATAAATAACCTTCTAGCAGGTTTAGCCATTTGTTTAGGGCTTCTGCATCTATCTGTCCTTCAAATACAGGAATATAAAAATTAACTTGTACCTTAAAAGGTGAGGTGCCTTCAAAGTGGTCATTTGATGAAGATGTGCCTGTTGCTATCGGCAGGCATTGAAAGATGTGGGAAAAATTCTCCATCATTTCGTCCCTTTGTCGCGTGAGATCTTGTTCAAGGAACAGACTGATAGAATCATTTGGTCTGTCATTTTCCTTTTCTTCCCCCATTGAGGTTTTATTGGGTGGGCAAGAGAGATTGTCCTCGAGAGAGACAAGATTGAGACCCAACTTTCTATACTCAGACCTTGTTGGGGAAATGCACTGAAAAATGATCAAGAGTAGCCTACTCTGATAACACTGATCCAGATTATTTTCGGCACAAAATGAGAGCGGAGATGTAATAAAGAAATGCACAGAGATATCGTAGATATTCAATAATATAACATAAATGTATCAAATATGCAACCATAAATACAGAGATACAGTAATACATGATTTCTATTAATGAAATAAATGTACATAGACTATATAAATACAGAGTGAAAGACTCGCTAGAATGGTGGCAGCTTATTTATGAGAAGAGATGTGACGGCTACTCACATTCGCAAGAAGATGATTACAATGAAGCTATGAATACCTTTTTAAAATAAAATGGAATGCCAAAAACCCTAGACATCCAAAAATCTAACCCTACGAGATGAAGCACCAAAAGTCATGTGGGCCCCGTTTGGGTAAGTTAGTACATCAACTTCTCAAGGTCGTAGCCTTTTCATACGATCTTCGTTTTAGGTGTATGATAGCCCATTGGAAAGGTATCGTTGATGAGATTCAATTTTGGTTCTCAATCATGCCTTCGACTATCATTGAGAATCTCGATCTCGAAAAAAACTTCATTTTGGCCCTCAAAATAGCCTCGAAAGTTAAAACTACTAAAAATAGTAAATTGCCAAAATTGCCAGAAAACTTTTTTAAGCCAGTTGGAAAAGGTGGGTGGACATTGATATCCACCTGAATCATTCCTCCCTCCTTAGTACGAAATGGTATCCATTGAGTTGAGTTCCTCGGTGACATGGAAAAGTGTTTGTTGAATCTGCATCTTGGTGAGTTGCTTGCCTTGCTAGAGATGTCACGCTGCTCAATTTGTGGAAGTTTGTCATGAACCTGTTGAGGATGAGGTTGTTCAACAAGTTGAGATACATGAGAGGACAGTGTGCAGAAGGAATCTTTGTGCTTGGCTACAATCTTCTCGACCTGCTTCTATTGGATAGAAGGTGCTTGGGGCGAGGCTGTAGCGGATGCAGTGTCCTTTTGTTCCCCTTTTGAACAGATTGTGAAGAAGCTGAAATTTACATTATGTGATACTACCTTGAGAAAATGTTTAGGTGGAACAATAGTCGGAACTACATCTGGTATTCTGTAGAGATGACCCCCCAAAGTAACAATGACACTACGGGGTTGAGACTCATAAATAACATGGTGCTTCCACATATATGGCTGGCCCAAGAGAACATCACAGACATCCAGTGGGGAAACATCACATAATACCTCATCCTTGAAGGGCTGGAAGCTGTATAAAAATCGACACTACTGGCTTACATGAAGATCTCGTCCTTGGCAAAGCCACCCGATGTTGTATGGCTGCGGGTGTGGTGTTGACGACAATCCCAACTGTTTGACAACCTCTGCTGAGATGAGGTTATTCTAGATTTCGCTATCAACAATAAAATGCAGTGGGGTCCCCTTCACCCACATCTATGAATGAAAAAGGTGCTCCCTTGCTTCAAGATCTATTGGTTCTTTTGGTTGAATTGTTGCGGTCACGACAATAGCAGTGGGGTTTGCATTGATGATCTGTCTTTTACTAGTATTTTCATAATCAGATTCTGAATCAGGGTTCGACTCCTTGTCTTTGATCTCGGCCACCAATGAATGTTTTGAGTGACATTCATTGGTGTTGTGCCATGGGCTTTTGTGGAAATCGCACCATTTTCCGGTGTCTTTTTTCTTCCCATGACCCTTATTTTCCTGTGGCTTGGACTGGTTTTTGGGAGACTATTTTTTAGGTTCGTCTTTGTCATACTTTGGTTGTTGGGGATTTGCAGACCTGAACTCTCATTTTTTCTAGTGCTTAAATTTCTGCTCGATTTTAACAGCATATCGATGAGCAACACAGAATGATGAAATGTCCAGAAAATCCATTTCAGTTTGGATGTATCTGTGTAGAGCCCCATAGTATTTCGGAACCAAATGTCATTTGCAGTCTTTGATACCCAGCTTGGTGCACAAGGTATGGAAGGTATTGGTGAACTATGGAACTACTTGCCCCTCTCTTGCCGCAGTGTGGTCCATCTCATGTATTGGTCCTCATAGTTGCCAACAAGGTAATACTATTCATTTACTGTATCCACAAAAAAATCCCAAGTAGGATCGGCCCCATATATTCCAGACTCCTCTGTGGAACTCTGCTCCCAGTAATTTTCCCACCAATGTTTGACATGGGGGAGAGATTTAAGGAGTGCGAAGGTGATCTTTTCTCTATCGTAAAAATTGTGAACAGAGAAATAACCTTCTAGCAAGTTTAACCATTTGTCTAGGGATTCTGCATCTATCTGTCCTTCAAATACAGAAATATCAAAATTATTGTTTACCTTAAAAGGAGAGGTGCCTCCAAAGTGGTCATTTGATGAATATGCACCTATTGCTATTGGCAGGCATTGAAGGATGTGGGAAAAATTCTCCAT
Source organism: Picea engelmannii (assembly GCA_009831015.1). Taxonomy (NCBI): domain Eukaryota; kingdom Viridiplantae; phylum Streptophyta; class Pinopsida; order Pinales; family Pinaceae; genus Picea; species Picea engelmannii. Next base: position 139,368 of record ML805781.1, on the reverse strand, counting down.
CATTTCGTCCCTTTGTTGCGTGAGAGCTTGCAGAACGAACATACTGATAGGATCATCTGCTCCGTCATTTTTCTTTTCTTCCGCCATTGAGGGTTTCTTGGGTGTGATAGAGAGATTTTCCTCTAGAGAGACAAGCTCGAGACCCAACTTTCTATACTTGGACCTCATCGGGGAAATGCACTGAAAAATGATCAAGAGCAGCCTACTCTGATAACACTGATCTAGATTATTTTTGGCACAAAATGAGAGTGGAGATGTAATAAAGAAATGCACAGAGATATCACAGCTATTCAATAATATAACATAAATGTATCAGATATGAAACCATAAAGACAAAGATACAGTAATACACGATTTCTATTAATGAAATAAATGTACAAAGACTATAAAAATATAGAGTGAAAGACTCGCTAGAATGGTGGCAGCTTATCTCTGAGAAGAGATGTGACGGCTACTCGCATTCGCAAGAAAATGATTACAATAAAGCTCTAAAGGCCTTTTTACAATAAACCGAAATGCCAAAATCCCTAGACATCCAAAAACCTAAACCTAGGAGATGAAGCGCCAAAAGTCATGTGAGCCCCGTTTGGGTAAGTTAGTACATCAACTTCCCGAGGTCGTAACATTTTCATATGATCTCCATTTTAGGTGTATGATAGTCCATTGGAAATGTATCTTCGAGGAGATTCATTTTTGGGTCTCAATCATGCCTTCGATTATCATTGGGAAGCTCAATCTCGAAAAAACTTCATTTTGGCCCTCAAAATAGCCCCGAAAGTTAAAACTGCTAAAAATAGTAAATTGCCAAGATTGCCAGAAAATTGTTTAGAGCCAGTTGCAAAAGGTGGTTGGATGCCGATATCCACCTATATAAATCCTCCATATTTATCAAGCAATGGTCTCCATTGCGTTGAGTTCCCCAGGGAGAGGGAAAAGTGTTTGTTGAATCTGCATCTTGTTGAGTTGCTTGCCTTGTTGGAGATGTCGTCTTGCTCAGTTTGTGGAAGTCTATCATGAACTTGTTGAGGATCAGGCTATTCAACAATTCGATCTACATGAGAGGACGGTGTGTAGAAGGAATATTTTTTCTTGGTTGTAACATTCTTGGCCTACTTTTGTTGGATAGAAGGTGCTTGGGGCGAGGCTGTAGCGGTTGCAGTGCCCTTTTGTTCCCCTTTTGAATAGATTGTGAAGAAGTTGAATTTTGCAGTATGAGATACTACCTTGAGACACTGTTTAGGTGGAACAATAGTCGGAACTACCTCTGGTATTCTTTAGATATGACCCCCCAAAGTAACAATGACACTATGGGGTCAAGACTCATAAATAGCATGGCGCTTCCACATATATGGTTGGCCCAAGAGAACATCACAGACATCTAGTGGGGAAACATCACATAATACCCCATCCTTGAAGGGTTGGATTTCATATGACAATCTACATTGCTGGCTGACACTAAGATCTCATCCTTGGCGAAGCCACCCGATGTTGTATGGTTGCGGTTGTGGTGTTGTCGACAATCCCAACTGTTTGACGAAATCTAATGAGATGAGGTTATTCTGGCTTCCTCTATCAACAATAAAATGCAGCGGGGTCTTATTCACCCACATCTGTGAATGAAAAATGGGCTCCCCCTCTTTAGGATTTGTTGGTTCTTCTGGTTGAATTGTTGCGGTCGCGACAATAGTAGTGGGGTCTACGTCGATGATCTGTCTTTTACCAGTATTTTCAAAATCAGATTCTGAATCAAGGTTCGGCTCCTTGTCTTTGATCTCGACCACCAATGAATATTTTGAGCAACATTCGTCGATGTCGTGCCAGGGGATTTTGTGGAAATCACACCATTTTTTAGTGCCCTTCTTTGTCTTCCCATGACCCTTCTTTTCCTGTGGCTTGGACTGGTTTTCGGGAGACTGTTTGTTAGGGTTGTCTTTGTCATACTTTGGTTGTTACGGATTTGTAGACCCGAACTCTTTTTTGTTCTGGTGATTAAATTTCTACTCGATTTTAATAGCATATCGATAAGCAGCACCGAGTGATGAGATATCCAAAAAATCCATATCAGTTTGGATGTATCTGTGTAAAGCCCTGCAGTATTTCAGAACCAAATGTCATTCAGATTCTTTGATGCCCAGCTTGGTGCGCAAGGTATGGAAGGTATTGGTCAACTATGGAACTTCTTAGCCCCTTTCTTTCCGTAGTGTGGTCCATCTCATGTACTAGTCCTCAGAGTTGCCAACAGGGTAATACTATTCCTTTACCGCATCCACACAAAAATCCCAGGTGGCCTCGGCCCCATATATTCTAGAATCCTCTGTGGAACTCTGCTCCTTGTAAGTTTCCCACCAATGTTTGACATGTGGGATATCTTTAAGGAGTGCGAAGGTGATCTTTTCTCTGTCGAAAAAATTATGGACAGAAAAATAACCTTCTAGCAGGTTTAACCATCTATCTAGGGCTTCTGCATCTATCTGTCCTTCAAATACAGGAATATAAAAATTAACTTATACCTTAAAATGCAAGGTTCCTCCAATGTGGTTGTTTGATGAATATGTGCCTGTTGCTATCGGTAGGCATTGAAGGATGTGGGAAAATTTCTCCATCATTTCGTCCCTTTGTCGCGTGAGTTCTTGCTCAAGCAATAGACTTATAGGATTGTCTGCTCCATCTTTTTCTTTTCTTTCGCCATTGAGGGTTTCTTGGGTGTGTGAGAGAGATTTTTCTTGAGAGAGACAAGCTCAATTTCCCAAGTTACTATACTCAAACCACGTCGGGGAAATGCACTGAAAAATGATCAAGAGCAGCCTGCTCTGATACCACTGATTTGAATTATTTTCGACACGAAATGAGAGCGGAGATGTAATAAAGAAATGCACAGAGATATCACAGGTATTCAACAATATAACATAAATGTATCAGATATGCAACCATAAAAATAGAGATACAGTAATACACGATTTCTATTAATGAAATAAATGTACAGAGACTGTAAAAATACAGAGTGAAAGACTCGTTAGAATGGTGGCAGCTTATCTCTGAGAAGAGATGTGACAGCTACTCCCATTCGCTAGAAGATGATTAAAATGAAGCTCTAAAGGCATTTTTACAATAAACCGGAATGGAAAAAACCCTAGGCATCCAAAAACTTAACCCTAGGAGATGAAGCACCAAAAGTCATGTAAGCCCCGTTTGGGTAAGTTAGTACATCAACTTCCCGTGGTCGTAACGTTTTCATACGATCTTCGTTTTAGGTGTATGATAGCCCGTTGGAAAGGTATCATCGAGTAGACTAATTTTTGGGGATCAATCATGCATTTGACTATCATTGAGAATCTTGATCTCGAAAAACCTTCATTTTGGCCCTCAAAATAGCCTCGAAAGTTAAAACTGTTAAAAATAGTAAATTGTCAAAATTGCCAGAAAACTGTTTGAGATAGTTGGAAAAGGTGGGTGGCCACCAATATCCACCTGGATCATTGTTGTTCCCAACTTGACACTTGTCATGTTGTGAACTACAGTGGCCCCACTTGGGGATACATTCCCCAACTTTAGGAACTTAGGATAAGACATCTCATGATTTAGACTTTAGGAATTATTATAATATTCCCTTGGCTTAGACCATCTTACTAGACTCTTAGCCTCATTTCCCTCTAGTGGAGTTCTATCCCCCCATACTCTTTTTGTCTGATTGGTCTGCAGCAGTTATGTATTTTATTAATAAATCTGAGTGTGATTACATATTAGAATGATAGGCCCACTGGCCTTTCAACATCTAGGATCTTCGGCCTAATAATCACACATGCACTCTAGACTCAAAACACATATACAAAGGCACTCTGGCACAAAATATCCTAGCTCACCAACCTATAAAGTAGATGTACAATTACAATTAGGGTTCAGCCTAGGGGTTTTTCATTCCCCTTCCCCTTATTTATGCATTTTCCTCAGTGCATTATATACACATGTACAACCCAAAAATATTAAAAAATATTAAAAAACGATGTGAGTATTCTTGTCGCATGGCATCTTCATGCTCCCATGTTTCATCTTCAGGATTGTAAGAGGTCCATTGGACCTTTACTATCCCTATTGCTCGATTCCATAGAAGTGTGACTTCTCGATCCAATATGCACAACGACTAAACTCAAAATTCTCCTTCTAGCTCCACCTGGATCACATTCCAATCAATTACATGATTAGCATCATGCACATACTTTTTAAGTAAATACAAATGGAATACATTATGAATGCACATGGATGAAGGTAGTGCAAGCATGTATGCAATAGGACCAATCCTCTCCAGGATTTCAAAGGTTCCACAATATCTTGCTACCAATTTAGAACAGTTCCCCAACTTTAGGGAACTTCTATTGACCTTTGCTTTTAAGAACACATGGTCACCCACTTTAAACTCTTTGTGAGTTCTTCCCTTATCTGCATAACTTTTCTACCTATCTTGAGCAACATTTAAATTCTTTTTTTATTTTCACCATATGTTCTTCCATTTCCTTAAGCAATTTTGGACCAACCACTGCTCTATCTACTGGGATGTCCTGGCTCATTGGCCTCTTTCAATTTCTACCATATGTTTCAAATGGGATTATCTTTAAAGATGTTTGATACCCATTATTATAATCAAACTCAACTAAATGTAGATAATCTTCCCATTTTTATGGTTTATCCATCACATGCATCCTCATTGTATCCTCAATCACTTGATTGACCCTCTCTGTTTGTCCATCTGATTATGAATGATATGTTGTGCTAAAGTTTAGATTTTCCCCAAATCCTTTAGATAATCCCCTCCAAAAGTTTGATGTGAACTTGGAATCTCTATCACAAACAATTTCCTTATGCACTCCATGTAGCCTAGTAATTTCCCTCATATAAATATCTGCAATGTTAGTTTCCTTATGAGTTAGTTTCACTGGAATGAAATGAGAATATTTAATGATCTTATCCACCACCACCATGATGGAATCATGTTGCTTCATTGTTTTTAGAAACTTGCGATGAAATCAATTGTCACCACTTCCCATTTACATTATGGAATGGGCAATGGTTGTAGAAAACCAGTTGGATGCATGTGTTCAACTTTCATCTTATGACATTCTATACATTTGGATATATAATCGGCCACCTCTTTCTTCATACCAGGCCAAAACTATTGTCTCTTTACAGCTGCAATGGTTTTATGGTAACTTGTTTGCCCAACATAAGCCACATTATGCATCTCTCTCAGCACCATATTTTTTATCTCCTATGAATTAGGCACATTAAATCTACTCTTGTACATGCATATAAAATCTACCCTTATACATGAGGATACCATCCTCCCTTAGCTCATAATCTTGAATTTTATGTTGATTATTAAATTTCTTTAATTTTTCCTTTATTTCCATATAGTGCTAATCTAATTTTGCAGCTTCCAAAATTTTGTCTTTCAAATCATATTTGTACATGCTAATGGTTGTAGCATGCATCTCATGGACCCTCCTGCTAAGTGCATCAACCACCTTGTTCTCTTTTCCTTTGATATACTTTATCTCAAAGGAACACTCACTAAGGAATTTCATCCATCTAGTTTGTATGACATTCAAAGTTTGTTGTCTAAACAAATATTTTAGACCACTATGGTCTGTCCTTAGCTCAAATATTTTCCCCATCAGATAATGTCTCCACATATTCAAGGCATGCACTATGGATTCCAATTCTAAATCATGAGTGGAATAGTGTCTCTCATGCTATTTTATCTTCCTTGACTCATAGCATATCACGTGGCCATTTTGGCTGAGGACCCCTCCAATTCCTTCCTTGCAAGCATCGATGCACACAATGAATTCTTCATTTGGATCAATAATCTTCAATATTGGTGCACTTGTCGATAAAATCTTTAAGTTTTGAAAAATTCTTTCACAATCAGAGGTCCATTCAAATATCGCACCCTTCTTTTGCAAATAAGTGATAGGGTGTGAAGTCTTTGAGAAACCTTCAATAAATATTTTATAGTACCCTGCAATCCCCATGAATTATCTCACCTTTGAAACATTCCTTGGTATTGGCAATTCTTCAGTGGATTTTATCTTTTCAAGGTCCAATGCTATCCCTTCCATTGAAATGATATGGCCCAAATAATGTATATGCCTCTGATAAAATGAGCATTTTCTCATCTTGGCATGTAGTTGATGCTTTCTCAATACTTGCAACACCATCCTCAAATGCCACTCGTGATCTTATTCAAACTTGGGGTAGATATGTATGTCATCCAAAAAGACAGTGACAAAATTATCCAAGTAATTTCTAAAAATACCATTCATTAAACACATGAAGACAGTTGGTGCATCTGGCAACCCAAATGGCACCACTGTAAAGTCATAATGGCCATACCTTGTTCTAAAATATGCCTTGTTGATATTTCTTCTTTAATTATCACCTGATGATACCTTGATCTGAGATCTATCTTGAAGAATATATTTGCATATTTCAACTAATCGAAAATATCATATATCCTTGGCAAAGGATACTTGTTCTTCATAGTCACCTTATTCAACTTCCTAAAATCAATGCAAAGACTCAAAGTTCCATCCTTCTTTCTCACAAACAATACTGGGGAACCCCAAGGTCATACACTTGGGCAGAAGCACCCCTTATTCAAAATCTATTCAAGCTGCATTTGCAATTCTTTCAGCTCTGGTGTACTCATCCTATAAGGAGTCTTGGATACTAAGTTGCTCCAGGCATCAAATTAATAGAGAAATCAATATCTCTCTTTGGTGGAAACCCCAGTATTTCTCTAAATACATCCTCAAATTCCTTTAGGACAAAATAATATTCAATATTTGCAACTTTATCCTTGGCTTCCTCCTCCATATGTACTGCAAATATTTGGCATCCTTTTTTGAAGCTTCTCTTCAGCTGCAAGGCCGAAATTTATCTGATAGATATTTCCCTTGGTATACCTTGAATTGTTCTCAAGTTCCCTTCTTCATCCAAAAAAGTAAATGCATTATTATAATATTCTATGACAACATGATGTTTGTCCAACCAATCCATGCAAATGAGGAAATCATATGAACCCAAAGGTATGATATTCAAATCCAAATTTGTGCTCAATCCATTCATGTCCATTGGACATTCCTTAACCAAGTCATTAATTCTTCTTTTAGATCCTATGGCTAGATGAACTAACCAAGATTTCTCAATCTTGCCTATTTGTAAATTAAATATTTCCACCAACTTAGGATCTATATAACTATGACTAACTCTTGAATCAATTAAAATAAAAGTAGGTTGATCATTGATCTTACCTTCCACTTCAATCATGTGAGATTGAAATTCATCTTGCTTGTTGTACATGGTTGCATAGATCCTTGGCATGCTTCTTCCCATGTCCTCAACTATATCATCTTGATGTACATTGTGAAAAGAATCCACTCTTTCACCTCTATGAGGGAAATATTTGTACATGTAATCTCCCTCATAACCCCAACATTTAATAGATTATTGCCTTAGTCTTTTTCCCAATGTTTCTAACATTTTGGATTCATTTTGAATTGGTTTCCCCTGAGGATTATTCTTGAAGAATGGTGGATTATACCCTTTCTTCCTCTTCTCCATATTACCTTTCTTCTTTTCATCCCAAGCCTTTTGGAGATTTGGTCTTCCTCTATGTTGATCATAGAGACACTTGACTCTCTTTATTGCTTCATCCAATGTATTGGGATCATCATAATGTATCTTATCACCAAAAAATGACGGTATCCCACTCATAAATATTTGAATATTGACCTTCTCATGTTTGATGAAGTCAATATATCTTATTAAATTTAAGAATGTTCTTTCATACGCATCCATGGTCATGCTCCCAATCTTGAGTTCAAATAAATCCTTCCTCTTTCTATCATAACAATGATTGGTTGAGTATTTCTTTTGAAAACACTTTTTGAACTACCTCCAAGTGAGTTTCTTCTCATCAATGTGTTGTACTTGCACGAGTTGGTCCCACCACATTGATGCTTTTCTATTCAGTTGGTAAATTGAAATTTTTCCTTCTTCCTGTGAGGTCTAATTGTGCAACTGAAAATACTTCCTCATCCCCAATAACCAAATCTCTTCATCCTCATCTTTAGTGTGCTCACCATCAACGGTAGGAGGTTTTATCTTCTTGAATTCCCATTGCAATTCATCCACTCCAAACCTTCTTTTATGCTTTATGATGGGAAATCATCTTGGACTAATATCTTCCCTCTTAATTGAGTTCCTTGGGGAGTGATGGTGATGTCTATCAATTCTTATAGATTCTCTTCTTTCATCATGAGATCTGTGGCTCTTTGACTTTCTTGAGTTTGTCCCTTTGTCCACTTTCTTCTCTATTCTATCCAAACTTTGAAACAACCTGATATTAATTCCATCATGATGTTCTTTGGATTTCATAAGCCTCTCATTATTATCCTTATAACTCAGCACATCTCTTTGCAAAAAATTTATAGTCTCCACCAAATTCATGCTTTCATCTTTTCCTTCTTTGTGCCCATTTGATTTTGTCCCTACATTACTCATGTTCACACACAAACCATGACTTCATATTCATGGTTGTAGGTTCTCTATGCATATTCCATGTATCTAATCTCACTGTTGAATTCTTATGTGTGTTGAATTCTTATGTGTTCTATGTGTGTCCTTAACTCTCTACAAAATTTGTAGGAAATAGGATTTGTTAGACTAAATATTTTAACAAATCTATAAAAATTATGCATAGTTATGCCCCATAAGTGCATCAGAATTGTTCTTCTTGATTTCTTGTGAATTTTACCATCAAAATTACATTTATGGGTGTATACATGGATTCATTTATCCAATACCTTTTCAATGACTTCTTTCTTTCTCAATTCAAAGTCTTGAGCATAAAGTTACAATCATTTTCTCATTACCCATTTCCTCCTTTTTCACATATTTCAACCAGGTGCAATTTTTATCTATGTTCAAGCCTTCTTGCACCTAATCCTTTGGGAGTTGGAAAAAATCTCAATTGGGTTTCTTTGTGACCATATTTTGAAAAATATATCCATTTTTCACCCTCATCCAGCATACAAGTTACAACCTACTAAATTTTTGGCTAATTTACCTTTTTATCCATGAATGCTACAAGTGCCTTCTGCGTCCTCCTGTTCAATTTTAGGTACCTAGAATATTAACTTAAATCCACGGTTGTATTCTATGGCTCAAGATATTTCCATAGACTGCTCATGTGTCCCAATATAACTTCTAAGCAGACAGTTATGGCCTCCGGGGTGAACTGGTACCCAAAATATACCTTGCACTATTTAGCATGTAACTTCCTCATACGAGCTCTGTTTTGTGAACAACTTAGATTGTTAGAAATATCTCTCTGATCTCTTTCATTTTATAAGAAGAAACTCTGTAAATCTTCTAAAAATGTTGTTTAGGCCTTCAAAAATGGCCTACAAAAAGATGACATGGAAATCACTGTAAATTTCCATCAAATTTTTATTGTTTATGATAATTTTAGTTGAATTATGCTAACTAAGATGTTGACATGGCATCCTAGGTCCACCTGGCACCATGGGATGAAACCATGTCAATCCTATGGCCACGTTGCCCCTACCTTGTCAACCCCTATTTCCCTCCTCCTTCTTTCTCATGTTTTTTCCTTATGTGGACCTTAATCTTCATTAAAATATTTATATTTTATGGCCACCACATGCCCAACTGGAATATTACTGAACCGCATGGGACAAGGGTCCCACCTTTCTAACAGACTCCACATGGCACCTTTTTGCTAGTCACGGGGATGGGTGGGCCCCATCCCATGACCATTTTCCCAATGCGTGAGCTTGCACGTTTCTTCGATTAGACAGTGGAATTTTTGGCATAGATCAATGGTCGCGATCATGATCAATAGCTACTATCATATTCGCCCCCCTCCCCCCCCCGACTTGTCGACCATTAACAAAGAGGGTCTTAAATACGGATCACACCAGTTTTCACCCTTCTTACATGGTGGGATCTTATTGATTTCACCCCCCCTGGTGGTTTCCAAAACTTCCTAGGGACCCCCTCAAAATCAAGGTTTTGTAGGTCCGAAATCATTGTTTTGCATGTTAGGAAGGTTCCCCATCCACCGTGGCTCCATGTCACTTGCCACTTTCCACTTTGTCCCTTATGGCATGCCACCATGGACCTGTCACCCTAGTAGTCCATGTCACCCTGGCAATGTCAACTGACACATGAATCCACGTCATCGTATAGGAAAATACCCAAAATTTTCCAATTTATGCCCAAAAATGTGTAATTTCTTAATTCCACACAGTCCACCATGGGAGCTATGAATTTAAGCTCTCTGTAGCCAATTTCAACTCTGAAAGCATCGATTCAACTTCTGTACATGAAATTCAACTTTTATCAAATAAAATATCTAACTACGTTAACATTGAATATGAAATAAATATGAAATTGACAAGAAACTACGTTAACATTGAACCGAATTCAAGAATATCTAAGCCAAAAATAAGACGCTTTTGACATCACCTTATCAAACTCCATGGTGATGTGGCACACTTCACATACTCGATTCAAATGCTCAAATTATTATTTAAGTGGGTGCATAATAGGCTGCTGGCAATCCAAACATGCTCATGATTGGGTTTCCACGTCATGTTTTATCCTTAGCCTATATCTTAAAATAGAGAGACTGTTTGTTGAACATTGTTCTAGCTATAGACTGATGGAAGTTCTAGTAGTCCACATTCGATTCTCAATGAAAGAGTGATCCATGTTAGTTGCACTAGTGAATATGATGGAGGGAAAGGACATTTTTTATTTGGATAAAAGAGTGGCCAAGGGAAGATGTGATCTAGGTGGATATTGGTGGCCACCCACCTATTCCAACTGGCTCCTCTTGTCCATTTTTGTTCAGCATGCTCTTTTGTAATTCTTTGTAAGTGTGGGTTCTACACTTCTAGGTTTGTCTGAAGCCCTGCACATCCTCCAGGTGGATACTGGTGTCCTCTCTCCTAATCTAAGTAGCTTATTTTGTATGTTTTCATGTCATCACATCTTGTTGTACTTCCAGGGCTGTTTTGGGGCCCTAAACATTTTTTTTGTGGTTCTCCATAGTCAAACTCTAGACGGAGTCAAAGTTTGATGATGGAATGCATATCTCTCTAAAATACCTTTCCAATAGGCTATCACGCGCCTAAAACGGAGGTCGTATGAAAAAGTTATCACCTTGGGAAGTTGAGGTACCAACTTACACCAACTTACCCATAGGGGCCCACATGAATTTTGGCATTTCACCTTCTAGGGTTAGGTTTTTGGATGTCTATGGTTTTTGAATTCATGAGTAATATCAAAAAGGCCTCCGGAGCCTCATTGTAATCCATTCTGCTCAGACAAATGTGTGTAGCAGCCACATCTCTTCTCAAAGATACCTACCACCATTCGAGCAAGTGTTTATGTTCTGCAGTTTTATAGTTTCAGCCTATTTCATTATTCAATAGAAGAAATTGTTCACTGGATATCTGTGTTATTCTTCATATCTTTGTGTTTATTGTATTCAGTCTGTTAATTAGTTCGTTCCACTCCTAAATTTGAATCAAGATGGTTTGTAATGTTTGTGTCCCTTATTGTGTCCTATGTTGGTGGCACTTACATATTTGGGCTCTACTAAGAAGCCATCAAAATGACCCTAGGCTATGGCCAGAGCACGTTGGACACCTTAGGATTTTTCAAGGATCTAGGTGGAAATGCTGGGATCATTATCGATCTCATCAATGAAGTTAGTCCTCCATGGGTTGTGCTCTTAGTCAGAGCCATCATGAATATCATTGGTTATTCTATGATATGGTTTTTTGTGACCGGAAGAGTTTCCAAGCCAAAGCTATGGAAGATGTATTTTTATATTTTCATTGGAGCTAATTCCCATACATTTTCAAACATGGGATCCATGGTTACCTGTGTCAAGAATTTCCCACAGAGCCAGGGATTTTTGTTGGGGATTTTGAAAGGATTTGTGGGTTTGAGTGGAGTAATGTTTACTCAGATATATCATGCAATGTATGGGAATAGTTCTAGTGGATCTGCTGGTGTGAATTTTTTTGTTGAGATGGTTTCCCAGTGAAGTTTCTCTGATTGTCATGTTTATAGTTTGTCCCACAAAGGAGACCACATAAAAAAATGAGCTGAAGCGATTCTACCATTTTCTCTACATAGTTGTGGGACTGGATAGGTTTCTCATGGTTCTCTTCGTGGTTGAGAATGTCTTAAAGAATTTTTCAGTTACACACTACATAATCGTAGTTGCAATTATCATGGTTTTTCTTTCTCTTCCTTTTGTGGTGATTGCTAAGGAAAAGATGGACAAAAAGAAGTAACAACATATTTCCACCGAGAGCTCAACCGTAGAAATTGAATTTGCAAACCATGCCAAAACCACTGTGCATACAAAAGAAAATGAAGAAAAGAAAATTGAAACCCAACATTACCCCAATGAAGCAAAGTTGTTGAGCAACACATAATATACTGATAAACATAACAAAAAGGTGACATCTTCTCTATTGTCTCAGTTTTTTGTGATGTAGGATATGTCTTCCTTCAATATTGATAGTTCCTACTTTATTTACTAAAGGATCTAATTTTAGACGCTGCATACATCTATCCATTTTTCAACATTTGTAAGCTAAATATTTGCTGCTAAAATCTTGAATTTCTATGTCAGATTTGCAAGAATTTGTTGATTTTCATCCATGTAGCTCACTGGAATTAATTATTTTATTTTGGAACTCATATTTTTATCTCATTTTCTTGACCTGAATAATACAGGAGTTCGGGGTCCTCGGGGTGTAGGATAGTCAGTGACGGAGTGTGCCTTTAAGGCACTCCATGATGTTAAAGTCACCAGTTCGAAACCTGCGGGGAAAAAAAATCCATCCATGTTAAGGGTTGGTGTTGCTCAGGTTGGGTGCGATCGTCGGGTGATTTTGAAGGCTTAGATGCCCCTGATTCGCAGTTTCTCAAGCCACTGGCTAGTCCCACAGGTCACAGACAAACTAGCAAACAAAACAAAAATACAGGAATTTGTTGTGCGCTCATGATAATACACTTCAATTCTCACCTTGTTGGATAGTTTTCTTCCATGACAGGTTCGTCGGGGATATATTTCAATCTCTCCCATTTCTCCCTCGATTGTTAGTTTATGCTTTCTCTGTAAGATTTATCCATTTTCGAGAATATCCTTAACTATATCTCAGATCTACAGAAGGCTTTGTGTTGAAATATTATCCCCGTCAAAAATTTTTGTTTCTGAATTTAGCGCGATCAAGCTATTTTGGCCACAAAATACAAATATCCTCCAATCCATTTTCTTCAGGATTTCTATTTTTTTCATACCATAATTTTCCTTTAATCATTCCCTTAGAGAGATTAGTGGTGAAATTACAGGTTAATCATCTGCAAGAAGGGATTCGTATAATTTGTTATTGATTTCTTCCAAAGTGAACGAACCCTAAGGAAAAGTTGAATGTAAACGCAACGCCATGTCTCGAAGCTGCTCTCAATGTGGTCACAATGGCCACAACTCTCATACCAGTGTGGGAAATGTTGTGATTCTCTTTGGGTGTGCAACACAAGGGGAAAATATGCAAGTACCGAACAATTTATTTTTTCCTCAAGTCCTTCTTATTTCAGGTACCTATAATGCATTATCAATTCCAAGATATCTTGTCCACAGTAAATTTTGAGTACGGAGCTGTCATGGAAGAGTGTTGATCCGGATTTATGAGCAAAATGAAATGAATAACAAACTGAATACAATAACACAGAGATACGGAGAACAAAAACATATATACAATGAACAATAGCTTCTATTGAATAAATAAAATAGGTTGAACCTGTAAAATTGCAGAGCTGAAAACAACTTGCTTGAATGGTGGTGGTAATCTCTAAGAAGAGATGTGGCTACTACATGCATCCGTCTAAGAAGAATGATTACAATGAGGCTCCAAAGACCTTTTTAACATTACTCATGAATTCCAAAACCCTAGACATCCAAAAAACTAGCCCTAGGAGATGAAATACCAAAAGTTATGTGGGCCCCGATGGGTAAGTTGGCACCTCAACTTCCCGGGGTCATAACTTTTGCATACGACCTCCATTTTAGGCATGTGATAGCCCATTGGAAATTTCTTTTCGAGAACTACACATTATTCCATCAAACTCTAAATATGTCTATAGTTTGAGTGTGGCAAGACAAAAAAACTGTTTAGGGCCCCAAAACGGCCCTGGAAGTATAGAAATATGTATTGACATGAAAAATTCAAAAATAAGCTAGTTGGATTAGGTGGGTGACCACCAATATCCACTTGGAAGTTGTGTAGGGCTTCAGACAACCCGGAAGTGTACAACCCACAATTACAAAGAATTACAAAAGAACATGTTGAACTAAAAATTGTCAAGAGGAGCAAGTTGGAATAGGTGGGAGGCCACCAATATCAACCTGGATCATTCCTCCCCCCTTAGGAAGAAATGGTATCCATTTTTTTGAGTGCCCCCATCAAGTGAGGAAATTTCTGTTGAATTTGGCTCTGGGTGAGCCACTTGCCTTGGTGCAAGAGCTACCCTGCCTTGATAACCCAATAAAGTTTGATCCTCTACTAGCGAGTGCCCTTGACTTGTGTGTCCACTATCTGATCAGTGGATGTATGTTCCATGTAGTCAAGGTTGAGCTCTATTGGTGTCAACTATTCTACAATCTACGAGGTGTCCAATAATGGTGGAAAATATGGTCGAAGGAGGTCCACATTGAACACTGGGTGCAAGCCAAGGAAGGGGGGAGTGTTGATCTCAAAATCATTGTCACCCACAACCTTGGTGATAGTGTAAGGCCCATAGAGAAGTGGATGAAGATTTCGATAGGGACCTGTAAGGTATTCTTTCTGCCAATGTAACTAGACCTTGTCTCCCACCTGAAACTTGTGCGGTACCTGGTTTTTATCATGGCGTTTCTTGTACTTAGCATTGGATTTCTGCAAAATCTCATGGACATGTTGGTGGATGTGTTGAATCCTCTGAATGAATTTGGTGGCTATGTCAGCCTCAGACTAAACATGGGAAGAATCTATCTGTGTGGTTGCAAGAGGTAGTGCAACATCAATGGGACCCAAAGTTGGGATCCCAACCCCACTTGAAAGGGGCTATGGCCATTGGAGCTATGGAGAGCCTTATTGTAGTTGTTCTAAACATAGGGAAGACTCTCATCCCATGTACGAGGATGCTTAGAATTATACATGTGTAGGATGTGCACAATAATCTGATTGATGACCTTTGTTTGGCCATTGGTTTGAGGGTGGAAGGCAGTGGATTTAGTGAGCTTGGTGTCCAACAATGACTAGAGACTCGACCAAAATGTGTTGATGAACTTGTTGTCTCTATCAAAGATAATGTTCTATGGTATCCCAAAATAAACCCACACTCATTCTAAGAGGAGCTTGGAAGTGTATGCTGCTATGATGCTCTTCTTGCAGGCTGTGAGAATGGCCATCTTCGAAAATCGATCAAACACCACAAATACACAATCATTGCCTTGCTTGGTGGACGGAAGACCAGACATGTAATCCATAAAGATGGATTCCCAAGGCATCTCAGGAGTAGGAAGAGGGGTGTATAAGCCTTTCTTCTTGATTGTTGGATTGGAAATGGAACAAGCATTGCAAGATCTGATATACTTGCTGAAGTCCTGTCGAATTTTTGGCCAATAAATTTTTTTCTATAGAATGACCATAGTTTTCTCCATGCCAAAATGTCCTGCCATCCTAATGTAGTTGGACTCCCATTCTATCTTTTCACACTCGCTTGCAGGAACACAGAGATGGCTTAGATGGTATAACAGTCCATCCTAAATGTGAAAATCAATGACATTCACGCCTGTACCCAAGAGCTGATAGGTGGTGGTGAAGTCAGGATCTTGCTGATAAAGTTGGGGCCACTCAAATGCCTCATGCCAACAAGAATGGAGCATGATGGTGAGTGAAACCATGGGAGGTCGACTGAGGTAGTCAGCGACATAATTTGTGCTCCATTTCTTATACTTTATGTTGAGATAGAATTATTGCAGGTATGTGGGCCACTTTTGATGGCGATCATTCTGCAACTTACCTTGTATCTGTATGAACTACATATACTTATGAGCAATGTGGATGATTGTCTCCTCTCCTAGAATGTAATGTTTCCATTGATGGAATTCTTGCACAATGGAATACATTTCCTTTTCATAGGTGGGTGAGAGTGTCTCACTATGGTATGGTACTGGATGACTATGATGAGTGAGAACTACGCCTACAACATATTCAGATGCATCGATCTCAATCTCAAACAGTTGTTGTAGATCGAGCAAGGAGAGTACTGGAGTTGAGAAAAAGTGATGCTTCAAATCATCAAATTATCATTCGTGTACCTTCCCCCATGCGAACGTTTCCCTTTCACCGCCCTTGGTCACTTGGATGAGGGCCCATGAAATATGGGAGAATCCCAACACGAACTATTGGTAGAAGTTGGAAAGTCCTAAGAAGCTCTAAAGCTCGGTTAGTGTGGTCGGGGCTAGCCAATCATGAATGACTTGGATCTTAGCTGGATCCACATGTACCCCATGCTCATCAATAATGTTCATGCTAAAGGAGCATTTTTCCAAGTTGCCATATAGCTTGTGCTACTGCAAAGTGCTCAAAACCCTGCTGAATATGATGCATGTGCTCCTCCCAAGTTTTGTTGAAGATGGGGATTTCATCCATATATACCACCAAAAAAGAGTTGGTGAAGGGTATCAATACATCATCCATCAACCTCATGAAAGTGGCTGGTGCATTTGTTAAGCCAAAGGGCATGACTAACCATTCGAAGAGACCTTCCTTAGATTTGAAAGTTGTCTTCCATACATTAGTTGGTTCGATGGGAACCTGGTGGTAGCCAGACTTTAGGTCAATCTTGCTGAAGAAATTTTCCCCCTTGAGTTGGTCAAGAAGGTCATCAATTCGTGGAATTGTGTACCAACTATGATTTTTTTTAATGATATGTAATTAATGTAGAGCCACCATGTCTTGTATTTCTTCTGCACCAGTATAATCGGGCTTCTGCAAGGGGAGGAGTTGGGTCTGATGTGCCCCTTTTGAAGCAGCTCTTGGATTTGACACTTGATTTCTTCATTTTCCATCAACAAGCGATGATAGAATGGTTCATTAGGAAGAGGTGCACTGGGGGTTAGATCAATTGGATACTTGACTTGGCAGTGCATCGATACCCCGGTGGGTGAGGTGAAGATGTCGATGTTCTCTTCCACGATCCCGTCAACTTGATTATGCTACAAAGAGAGGTTATGTGTAGAGGCCACAGATGTGGCGATGACCTTCTTTTGATTGTGAGCATGGACCACAAAGATGACGAAATTCTCGGTCTGTGAAATGATCTTACTGCATTGCTTATCATAGATTAAAGAAATATCGATAGGTGGCGCTATCTCTGGTATCCTATATAATTGTCTACCCAAAGTAATAATAACACTACGGGGTCTAGACTCATACACAACATGTCACTTCCACAAATACAGTTGTCCTAAAAAAACATCACAAACTTCAAGGGGATCAATATCACACAATACCTCGTCTTTGAAGAGCTTGATGTCGTAGGGTAGACAAAATTGTTGGATGACGCAAATATCTCTTCCTTGGTGAAGCCAATCGATGGTCTAGGGTTGTGGGTGCGATGTCATCGATAGGTCCAGCCACTTGACGAACTCTACTCAGATCGAGTTCTTCCGACTCCCGCTATCAACAATGAAATGAATCGGAGCCCCCTTTACCTACATCTTTGAGTGAAAGAGGCATTCCCCTTCCTCTGGTTCTTCTGGTTCGCTTGGTTGGACTTTGGTGGTAGAGAAAATGGCACTGGGTTTGACATCGATAATCTATTTCCCTCCTTCTGTATTTGATTCAGATTCAGAGTCTTCCTCTGACTCGAAATCTTTCAGCTCAGCCACCACTAATTGCTTGGAGTGACATTCTTCGATGTTGTGCCAAGGGATTTTATGGTATTCACACCACTTTCCCATGTCCTTCTTCGACTTCTCATTACCCTTCTTGTGTTTCCGCTTGGATTGGTTGTCCTGAGAGTGGCCATATTTGCTTTGTCCCTTGTTTTGTGGGTTGGGGCCGCCTTTTCCCTACTTCGACTCTGAGGAATTTGCAGATCCAAACTCTCGCCTCTTCTGCTTAAATTTCTGCTCGATCTTGACAACATATCTATAAGCTTCACCTAATGATGCGATGTCTAGAAACTCCATTTCTATTTGAATGTATCTATACAGACAACCGTGGTATTTGAGTACCAGATGTCTGTTCAGAATCTTTGATACCCAATTTGGTGCACAGGGTATGGAAACTATTGGTGAAATATGGTATTTTCTAGTCCCCTTCCTGACGCAGTGTGGTCCATCTTGTGTACTAGTCCTCGTAGCTTCTAATAGGGTAGTATTGTTCTTTAGTGGCATCCATGAAGGAATCCCATGTGGGGGTGACCACAAATATTGCATATTCCTCTATGGCCCTTTGCTCAGAGTAAGTATCCCACCAGTCCTTAACATGGGGGACGACCGTGAGGAATGCAAAAGTAATATTTTCCCTATCGTAAAAATTGTGGACCGAAAAGTACCCTTAGAGAAGATTCAACTATTTATCTACAACATCTGCATCTATCACTCCTTCAAATAATGGAATATCAAAATTTACTTGTACCTTGAAGGGGGTTGCATCGCCACTTGATGAAGATGTGTCTCATGTGGGCAGCTGTTGAAGGATCTGTGCAAAGTTGTCCATCATTTTGTTTCTTTATCGTCCAAGGGATTCCTAGAGCAACATTTTAAAAGGATCTCTTGCACCATCATATTTCTTCTCGTCCCCCATGGGTTGTTGTCAGGCTCAACGCGACTGATCTTGCAAAGGATCGACTAGTTCGAGTCCCAACTTCTTGTACCCAGATCTTGTCGGGGACATGCAAGAAGCAAAATAAATGAAGAGCAGAATGCTCTGATACCACTGATCTAGATTTATGAGCAGAACGAAATGAATAACAGACTGAATACAATAACACAAAGATACGAAGAACAACAATAGATATCATGTTAACAATAACTTCTATTGAATAAATAAAATAGGTTGAAACTGTAAAACTATAGAACAAAAAACAACTTGCTTGATGGTGGTAGAAGAGATGTGGCTGCTACGCGCATTCGTATGAGAAAAATGATTGCAATGAGGCTCCATAGGCCTTTTAAACATTACTCATGAGTACCAAAACCATAGACATCTAAAAACCTAACCCTAGGAGATGAAACACCAAATGTTATGTGGGCCCCGATAGGTAAGTTGGTACCGCAACTTCCTGGGGTCATAAGTTTCTCATACGACCTCCATTTTAGGCGTGTGATAGCCTGTTGGAAAGGTCTTTTCAAGAAATACACATTATGTCAGCAAATTGTGACCTTGTCTATAGTTTGGTTGTGGCAAGCCAAAACAAAAATGTTTAGGGACCCAAAACAGACCTGGAAGTACAGAAAGATGCATTGACATGAAAAATTTCAAAATAAGCCAATTGGATTAGGTGGTCGGCCACCAATCTCCACCTGGAAGCTGTGTAGGGCTTCAAACAACCCCAGAAGTGTATAACTCACAATTACAAAGAATTATAGAAGAACGTGTTGAACTAAAAACTGTCAAGAGGAGCAAGTTGGAATAGGTGGGTGGCCACCAATATCCACCTGGATCAAGTGCCCTAATCACTTTGGGCATCTCGAGGTATCCAAACCCATGTACCATATTGGATTTCTTAAGTATTCCATTTTCACTTTGTTGTAATAAGTCTAGTACTTGCCTATGTCTATAACAATTTCTTGCATTTTATTTTTCTTTAATAAGTAGCACAAATATGGCAGGTACATGTCACATAGTTAAAATATGCATAAATAATATTCTTCTCCATCTCTCAATTGCTCAAACAGTGGAGGCTTCAACTTTGTTCGACTACAACAATAATTATCCTTAATAAAATGGATTGTACATTTAAAGAGAAGTTGTTTTACCAAATCCTTCATAATTTTCCACCAGGAGGAATAGGTGCAGACTTCCTGTAGGATAGTTCATTCACTATTAAAAAGCATCTCCTATCCACTTCTAAGATATAATTCCATTTTCAGATCTTTCTTTGGATATAGGTGTAGGAGCTTGAGATATAGAGCACGAAGCTAAAGTTAAAGTCTAATGAAGACATTTTCCAAGCCTACCATTCTTTCAACAAATTTAGTGAATAAACTCATTTCCCTTTATCCATTCAGTGGTTAGTATTAGGTTCGGTGGAAAGTAGAATCTGTTTAAATTCCTCACGTACCAAATGCATTCACAGCTTTAGTCTACTCCATCAGTAATATATTTCAATACTTTTCTTACCTCATCATGTCCACTGTGAATATGCACATGCAATGTTTCTTATATGTGTTGTAGGAATGCCCTGGATAGAGGAAGAACACCGGATGTTTCTTGTTGGCATGCAGAAAATCGGCAAGGGAGATTGGTCGGGCATTTCTAGAAACTTTGTAAAGACAAGAACATCGACACAGGTTGCTAGCCATGCACATAAGTATTTCTTACGCCAGAGTAACATGAATAGGAGACATCATCGATTGAGTTTATTTGACATCAGAAGTGAGAGAGTGTGCTTTACTTTCTTTTTCCTTGGATTGTGCATTCTTTGTGCTATATTTGTTGACTACATGTGGTTTGAAGGGTTGGAGCATAATAAATTTTTGTAATACCTTTTGCTTTTGTACATATGTTGTGATTTTGAAGGATATAGGTTAAATGTTAATGTGTCTTGTAGATTTTGGTGATGGTTTGGATGTATTCTGTAATTTGTGTTGATGGTGTTGATGTGTTTTGTATTTTTTGAGCCTTCCAGTTGAAGAAGATCAATATCCAAAGGGGGTGTTTCAAAGTGATGATGCCTCTGAATTTGGGAGAAGCTAAATTTATTGGGAAACCGATATCCAATTAAGGACACTCCATGTATAGAAGTTGTATAAATATAAGCTAGCTAATGCGGATCAATATTTATGAGCTCCTCCCGTTATTATTGTTCTTTTAATTTGTAAAAGTTAAGGAGATTTTCTTTTATTTGTAAAAGTTTAACAACTCTTTATGCCATTATTATTTTTCTTTTAATCTGTAGATATTGGATGGTGGATCTGTTTAAAGGGAGCCTATGAGGCCTTAGGAAGGAGGCGTAATTAAAAGGGTGATTATTGTTTACCATATTTCACATATGTCCGGGGCGGCTCTTCTTTAAGAATGAAGAGGAACTCCCGCACAATGTCTCTACATAAAAATTGTGCATTGGTCTTGGCAGTCTTATAATGATAAATGACACTCAATTTATTATCCTATATCCATATTGTTAGAAAAGATTTTCATACTAACAGATTTAACTGGGCAGGGATTAACTTCTTTCCAGCTAGCTATTTATCTCGTTTTTTTTAAATTTTTTTATTTTAATTACCCATTTTAACAACTAAAAAATCTTTGGACCCCGCGTTTAAGACCTATCTGTGTTTGTGGTATCTAGAGCAGATGGCACGAGGAGGTTAGTATTTACCACCTTCACCCTTCGAACCACGGTTTCACCGTTTCAACATAACCACAGTTACTCCACTCGACTACACTTGGAATTTGAAATCATCATGTTTACAGGTTAAAGTTAATTGTTTTAACAATTTTGTTGATCACATTGAATATTTTATCATATTATGAGTTGTGATAAATATGTGAGCATGTAAATAACCACATGATATTGACAAAAGGTACACCCTTGCTTCTGACCACGACAAAAGACGTCGCAACTTTAAACGTGATTCCAAAAACTGGATGGGGCAGACCAGGTTAGACTTGTGGTATGGGTTTAGAAAATCTACATCTAATTTCAGTGGTCCTTGTCATCGCAGCGTCATAATGTTAACCCCAACATTTGCAAGCACGACCACATGTTCTACAAGCTTTAGGTTCATAAAGCAAACACAGCGTCATGAGAGTTTGTTCGTTTGCCATATGTCACTAATTCCACTCATTCACGGTCTCCATTAGACACAAGAACAATGGCGATACAGGTGGTAGTGGTGCCATTTCCAGCACAGGGACACCTAAATCAGTTGCTTCATCTTTCCAGGGCAATCGCCGCTCGAGGACTAGATGTCCTCTATGTCACAACTTCTACTCACATCCATCAAGCTCGGCATCTAATTCAAGGATGGAATCATGATCACTTTGCCATTCGTTTCCATGAATTTCCCGTGCTCTCCTCCTCAGATTCACAGCCCGCTCTTGAGAATAAGGACCACGCCACCGTGGCGCTTGTGTAACACCATGTTGGGGACTGATGTGTTGATGTTGAGGATAAATGGGATAAACAAATGTCGGAATGGGTAAAAGGGATACATATGTCATTAAATGGAATGCTATGGATGGCTTCACATTGCGACTGGTTTCTAGTAATACTTATTGTTGATGTTTTTGGTAGTTGCGGAAGGTATTCACTTTCTGGATAACCTTTCTTATAGATGAAGATGCCAATACGTCAAAGGAAAACAATTGAAATAAATAAAGAAGCCCCAAAAAAATTATATTGATCCAGAAGTAAAGTCGGCTCCACAAGAATAAGATAAACAAAATTATATTTTCTAGAAAGGTTAGGTCGACCCTGACAGAAAAGCCATTGGACAGATTAGTATAAATAAGGGTGACACCTTCCTCATTTTTCATACTCTCACTCTTATCTATAGAATAAGTTTGGTGGAGAGAGCTGCAACTGCAATAGAAAGGATGGCACAAGTTTGGTTTGGGTGTATCTTATCTCTTGGTGATGCGTTGGTGAAGGCCAACTACCCTATCACTCTAGCTAGGGTTTGTTGCAGTATTGTTGGTGGTACGCTTGTGGAGGCTAGACACCGTAGCGCTCTAGCTAGGGTGTGATGCATCTATGTTGTTGAATTCTTTCTTATTGGTTTTCTCTAGTGGATAGAGCTTGTTCTTGGTTATTTTTCCTTGGAAAGGATATTCTCTATAAGAAGGTTGCTAGGTTTTCTCCCCTTGTGTAGAAGGGTTTCCCAATATGTATATGTTATGCTCAGGGGTGGCACGAGTAGGTGCCTATGGTAGAGTGACAATATTATTGCAGCATCACCTATGGTGAAACGAGCATGCAAAAGAATTTCAAATTGCTATGGTAAATCTAATGTTAACGTAATCAATAAAATTTCAACACTTACAGGGAGATGTGTCATAGGTGGTTGCCACTACTCCTCATGAATGGAGGTGGTGATGTGAAATCAATGTAGGGCGAGGGAATCACATCCATGACATGCAACAACATTTAAAATTTAGGTCTACTTCTTTGTTTAATCCTTTCAATGATTCTTGGCATTAGTTTGGCTCTTCTCAACATTGGTTCAACTCTGCTTTTCATTCTAATATATCCTATGGTTCAACTTTGTGAGCCATTCTACTATCTTGTTGGTTCTTCTTTTCTCATAATTTTGGTATACTTCATTGGTTTGGCTCTGCAAGCCGCTTTTGTATCCCATTGGCTCAACTCATCTTGGCTTGGCATTAGTTCAATTTTGCTTGTCGTTCCGGGGGTGAGTTTCGCTGACACGTGTCAAGGGGAAATATTTATCCTTTCCACACATCCCATCTACTATGATTTATCTACATTCCATCCTTGGTCTTGTCTTAGCTCCACATTCTATCTTTGGTCTTGGATCGACTCTGGATTCTAGATTTTCTACATGATCTACATTCCATCCTTGGTCTTGGCTCTACTTTACATTCCATATGTTATACTCACATTACATCCTTGGTCTTGACTCTACTTTCCATATGTAAAACCCACTAGTTATTTTTCTTTGGTTCCTACAAGTAGTTTCGCTCTACTATTTATTTCATCAAAAGTTTCCTTGCACTAGTTTTGTTAGTATTTTTGTTCTCGTAGTTTCCTTTTTTGGTGGTGCACTTGATGGAGGTAGGAAAGAAATGTTTGACTCCACATTTCCTTCCTCTTTCAACTATAGAAATCTTCCTGTGGGTAAATAATGTAAAGTCCTAATTTTGTTTGTTTTCTAAGTAATTCATGTCATAACAATCAAGTCAACACTATAGCGACAAATATCCATGCTTCCCATAATTCAATGCAAAGTTAATTGTAATATCCCCAAGGACGATCCATGTTGTAATCATGTTTATGAATTGTAAATCATGTATTGTAAGCTGGTGAGCCGAGTATTGATAAGCTGGTAAGGCTTATGAGTTTATTAGGCCAGAGAGCCTAAGTGTTAAGGCCAGGAGCTTGTTTTTGTATATGTAATTATGTAGAATGTTAATAAAAATATGAACACCGCAGCGTGCAGACTGACCACGATGAATGAGTGATGGGGGACTAAGCTTCCACGGAGTGGGTAAGGGATTGGGGGTTGGAAGGTTGGAAAGAGAGGCTAAGTGTTGAGCCTAGGGGCTTAAGTCCTTGGGAATAATATTTTAATATTATTCCAAAAGTCATGTGAAATATATGTTTTGTCCTAAGTTCTTGGAGAGGAACACATGCTGATGGAGTGCATCCAGCTTCATGGGTGACATGTGTCAATCTAGGCACATGCAGTTAAAAACTGCAGAAGTCAGCCATGGAGGGGGTCGCTCCTCATCCCATCATCATGTGTGTTTGATTTGGGATACCCTCAAGCAGCTCTGAGAATCAGAAAACCAAGACGTCTTCCTAAAGACCAAAACACCATCTATCTGATTCTGTTATTGGTCTGCATCTACCCTTGACATACCTATGCACCGTTGAGAGAACTGGTTAGGAGAGGAAAGTCGACTTGTGAGTTCAAGAACCCAGTCTATTCGCCATTGCAGAGTTGAATCCATACCCGATCTGTCTGTAGGTTTCTTCTTTCTATTTTCCTAAGTGGGGTTGTGTTGTGGTTATCCTCACCATGCAGGAATTGAGTTGGAAGGAGCTGAAGAACTGGGTTGTAAGGCCCTTAGTTGAAGAGGCAGTCTGTTAGGCCTGTGAGAAGCTATTTACAGGTGAAGGAGTATGTTGGGAAGTGGTATTCTTCCAGAGAGAGTCCAGCACCAGCTACGGAGCTCTAAGACTTCTTGATTCGGCCTGTTGCCAAGACCCAAAGAGGGAGATGAAGCACTGATGGATTGTGTTTGTGAAGGTGTATACTCCCGGGTGGAACATGCATGTGGGGAATGAGAGTCTGTGAGTAGTGGGCGTAAGAAGGCATCCTGGGAAGAATCCTTCCGGTTATTCTGTGCAGTTTTCCCTGTAACCTCAGCCTAGACTAGGATTCCTTGCCTTGGGTGGAGCTTAGTCCCAGCTCGAGGGTGACCCACTGCTGAGCATGATGAGCAGTGTGGTCTAAGGCTGGGAGGTTCGTGGAAGGCCTGCACGTGGTTGGTGGAATTACACCAGTAATAAAAGATAAGTGTTAGTTTTGTACTTAATTTATAAGTATATGCATGTCTGTGATTCTTGCAATATTATCATGTATTCCGTTGTAATCATGAATTATTCTTAATCCCATTAAATATGCATGTTAGTCGTAATTATTTGATTACTCTGCTTGGTTTAGTTAAATGTGTGTAATATGACTTAATTCATGTTATATATATAAGTATGAGAATGTTTCTTCCACACAGTAGCGTTTGCCCGACCAATGGGATGATGGTCAAGGACATGACAGTATGGTATCAGAGCGTGGTTTACAACACTGAACCTAAATGGGTTGGATAAGTGGTCATTGGACTTGAATTTCATGTGGGAATCATGTTTCGAAGAACCCATTTTTGTACCTTTGAATGTTCCTGAGTGCCAAGGAGTCACTTGGTTGTGTTACAAAGCTCAGGAGGTGTAGCAGTATTATAGAACCCGCAGTCGGTGTGGTATATGACCATAGGGAGAGAGACAGATCAACACATGAAGTGTTCGATCCGTTGGATCTGATCGGGAGGAAAGGAGATCCCTTACGATCGTTAGATCTAGAGAAGGTGCCAGAAGGATATCCAAGAATCCTTTCAGGAGTTCGGTTGTCGAGAAAAAGCAGGGAGCACTGAGACACAGAAACCCGAAAACCCGAGAAGATCTACACCGTAGATCTGGGAGGAGGGCCCGACCGTTAGATCTTTTGGAGTCGTTCTTGAGTTAGTCGCGAGAACCTTTCAGATTTCGCAAAGTCGGGAGATGGGAAGTGAGAAGAGGTGAACACCTCCAAAACCCGAAACCCCGAAATCTCGAAACAATCTACACCGTAGATCATAGGAGAGGAGCTTGACCGTTGGATAAAGTAGATGACTAGACCGTAATATCATAATTTCAGCAAACGAAAGTTTGAAATGTGTGGATGCACAAACTCCCAATGCCCGAAACTCCGAAACGAAAAGTGAAAGTGGTGGGACCCTATGACATCGCTGGAAGTGATGTGGACCTTCTTAAGGACACCATGTGTCACTACCTTGGTTGGTGACAGTTGTGATGTGTGCCCAGGCAGAGAGAAGTTGGAAGTTCAGGATTCGGGAGTTGGAGAGGGAAGCGAGTGCGAGAACCTCTGAGACCAAAACCCCGAAACCCGAAACTCGAAACCCCGAAGCCCCGAAATCCCAAAACCCGAAGTTTCGTTTGGAGAGCCTTATAGCACCTAGCAGTTTAGCATTTGATCACGGCCCGTGGACGCATGGGTTAGGGACTAAGAAAACGGGGGTTATCGCCCGGAAATTGGAGAGCCAAACAGAGCTCAGAAAATTCATGGAATCGAAACGTTTTCTTATTCGCATTGGTTTATGAATGTTGTAGTTTTATTAAGGGTTTAAGGCCTGACAAACTTTGGTTGACTGCACATTGTGTGTGTAGAGTTCAACGAATGTCAGGACAACCATGAATTGACACCGAGTATAGAAATGGAAGAGGTGCAGATTGCCTCCAATTAAGAGGACGAAAGAAAAGGAAGGGATGTCAACTTGGGAGTCGAAGGATCGAACTCCAATGGGCATGGAAGAGAATTGGATAAGGAAGGGCATGTGAAGAAAATCATTGAAAGATTGCATAAAGATGCCTAGGCTCACCGAGCCGATAGCCAAAATCTCATGAGGGTCAGGGATCAGCAGGGTGAATTCAACTTAAAGATGTTGAAGAGCCTAGAAAGACTAGAAAGGAAATTGGAAAAGGAGAGTGACACAAGCAAAACAGGGAGTCGCGGGACCCCTGAGAGAAAAAGAAGATCGAGGAGTGGTAGAAGACATCGTCGTCGCTCCCCAAAGCATTCCGGTAAGGAATCACACAATAGTTCAAGCCCATCCCCTACCAGAAAACACTAAATATCTGGAGTGGATGAACTGAAAGGGGAGATGAACAAGATTAAGCCTCCTCCGTTTGATGGAGAACATAAGAAGGAGGAAGATGCCGAAACATGGTTGCTTGGCATGAGGAAATATTTCCAACTGCAGAATTATTCCTCTCATGCAGAAGGAAGAATTGTGATGTATCAACTAAAAGGAAAAGCATCCATGTGGTGGGATCAGCTTGTGCAGGCGCAACACGTTAGAGAGAAAGATATCACTTGGAAGGAATTCAAGAGGTATTTCAAGAGGAAATACCTGACTAAAAGATGCTATGACAGAAAGATGAAGGAGTTTTTCGAACTCAAGCCGGGCAGCATGACCATTGATGAATACTAATGAAGGTTTTTGGAATTACTGAAGTATGTTCCATTCATCAAAGATGAGGCTGTCAAGATTCAGATGTATCTGAGTGGAATGCCACCTCCCATTGGTGACAAGATTCAGTATGATGATCCTAAGACTATGGAAGAAACAATAAGAAGAGCGAAATGCTTATATGAACAGCAAAGAGAAAAGCATACCTTTCAGAAGGCTTGGGATGACCAGAAGAAGTTTAAGAAAGAAAAGAGGCAGAACGGAAACAAACCTCCCTTTTTCAGAAACAGTCCTCAAGGACAGCCATCATTTAGAGAGCCAAGAATGGTTGAAGTGGGGGATCAAAGGCCGAGACAGACACCCATTCAGTGTTGGGGTTGTAAAGAGAACCACAAGTACAGAGATTTTCCCCATAAAAATGGCAAAGCAAGAGCTATCCATAATGTTCAACAAGCTAAAACAGTGGAGGACATGGGCAGTAGAATGCCAAGGATCTATGCAGCCCTGGACAACAAGCAAGCTGAATTTTAGTCACACATGATTGAAGTGGAAGGTATGATTAACAACCAACCATTTATTATTTTAATTGATTCAGGGGCTAGCCATAGTTATGTAGATCCTAGAGTGGTGGAAAGTTTGCATTTATCAAGAAGCAAACATGAAAAGTCTTGGTTAGTGCAGTTGGCTACAGGAACCAAGAGGAAAGTCACTGAGTTGGTTAAGTCTTGTCCTGTGGACATGAAGGGATTAAGCATGAAGGCTGAATTGAATATTCTGCCTTTAGGCTCTTATAACTATTTAATTCAGATGGACTGGTTGGACCAGCACCATGCCCTCCTGGACTATCGTAACAAGGAATTTACTTGCTTGGATGAGGAGGGGAATTGGAAAACAGTCAAGGAATTCCCAGAGCTGTGGTTGTTAGAGAAATCTCAGCAATGCAGCTGAAAATGTGCTACATGAAAGGCTATCAATTGTTTGCAGCCCGTGTGGAGGAAGCATCCAGAGATGAAGTCTCAAAGATTGGATACCATGCGGTATTAACAGAGTTTGAAGACGTATTTAAAGAGGCACCTAGACTACCTCCGAAGAGAGATATCGATTTCTCTAGAAATTTGATGCCTAGAGAAGCTCCAGTGTCGAAAGCTCCTTATAGAATGAGTACGCCAGAGCTGAAAGAGTTGCAATTGCAGCTTGAAGAGCTTCTAAAGAAGGGGTACATTCACCCAAGCGTGTCACCTTGGGGTGCCTCGGTCCTGTTCGTGAAGAAGAATGATAGAACGTTGAGGTTGTGCATTGATTTCAGACAGTTGAACAAAGTAACTGCCAAGAATGAGTATCCTCTGCCGAGGATCGACGATCTTTTCGATCAGTTGAAAGGTGCGAAAAAAATTTCGAAGATAGATCTCAAATCGGGATATCACCAGGTAAGAATAAAGGATGAAGACATCAGCAAGACCGCCTTTAGAAAAAGGTATGGTCATTATGAGTTCACAATGGTACCATTTGGGCTATCGAACGCACCTGTTGTTTTTATGTGCTTGATGAATGTCATCCAGGAAGACTATGACAAAAGTGTGTCATAGTCTTCGTGGATGACATTCTAGTGTATTCCAAGTCAGAGGAAGAGCATGAACAACACCTAAGGATGGTGTTGCAAGTTTTGAGAGAACACCAATTGTATGCCAAGTTGAGCAAATGCTCATTTTATCAAAGGCAGATCCATTACTTGGGGCACATTATTTCAGAAGAAGGGATCACCGTGGATCCTGAGAAGGTTGAGGCCATCAGATAATGGCTAGTGCCAAGGAATGTGGTGGAAGTTAGATCCTTTATGGGTCTAGCGGGCTATTACATAAGGTTTATCGCAAGGTTCTCAAAGATATCTCACCCCATCACTTCCTTGCAAAGGAAGGAGAAAAAGTTTCAGTGGACTAAAGAGTGTGAGAAAAGTTTCCAGCGATTG
This sequence comes from Picea engelmannii, assembly GCA_009831015.1. Classification (NCBI taxonomy): domain Eukaryota; kingdom Viridiplantae; phylum Streptophyta; class Pinopsida; order Pinales; family Pinaceae; genus Picea; species Picea engelmannii. The sequence goes on along the minus strand of ML805781.1, from coordinate 109,587 downwards.
AAGCAGTTTTTAACCAGCGCTCCAATCTTGAGAATTGCAGATTCAAATGTGGATTTCATGGTGTGAACAGTTGTGTGTAAATAAGGGCTGGGAGGAGTTCTCAATCAAAACATATTCGTAATCTATTATGAGTCCAGGAAGATGAAAGAGCACGAAAAGAATTATGCCACTCATGATTTGGAGTTGGCATCAATCGTTCATGCTTTGAGGAAATGGAGACATTACCTCATAGGAAGGAGATTTGAATTAAGAACAGACCACAACAGTCTGAAATACTTGTTTGACCAACCTACCTTAAATTCCAGGTAGAGTAAGTGGCTGGAGTTTCTGTGTGAATATGACTTTGATATCAAGCATATCAAAGGGAAGGAAAACAAGGTGGCTGATGCACTCAGTAGAAAGGTGCACAACTTACATGCTTCAGCCATTAGCATGTACAGGACTAATATTAAGGATAGAATTTTGGAAGCTGCAAATGCAAATTTTCAGTACAGAGACTTGGTAGCAAAGCTACAACAGAGTGAGAGACCAGAGAAAGAGGAAAATTACACCTTGGAAGCTGATGGAATACTTCTATACAAAAACAGAGTGTATATACCCAATGTACAGTGTTTGAAACTTGCGATTCTAAGAGAAATGCATAACGCGACTTATGTTGGACACCCTGGATATCAGAAGACTGTGGCAGTAGTCAGGAGTCATTACTTTTGGCCAGGTATGAAGAAAGAGATCGTTGAATATATCACCAGATGTATGGAATGCCAGAAGGTTAAAGCTGAGCACAGGCATCCAACAGGGTTGCTACAACCTTTGTTCATTCTTGAATGGAAGTGGGAAGTAGTGACAATGGATTTTATTACAGGATTGCCCAAAACAAGCAAGCTGCATGATTCGATCATGGTAGTGGTGGACAAGCTTACAAAAGTTGCCCATTTTATTCCACTGAAAACTACTCACAAGGCAGCAGATGTTGTTGATATTTTCGTGAAGGAAGTGGCATGATTACATGGAATTCCTAAAACAATTGTGTCCGACAGAGACCCAAAATTCACCTCAAATTTCTGGAAAGGATTCGGAACAAATCTGAACTTTAGTACAGCTTATCATCCTAAGTCTGATGGAAAAACAGAGAGGGTGAACAGAGTGATAGAAGACATACTGAGAATGTATGTGATGGACAAACCATAAAAATGGGAAGACTACCTACACTTGGTAGAATTCACTTACAACAATGGGTATCAAGCATCATTGAAGATGATCCCATTTGAAGAACTTTATGGCAGAAAGTGCAATACTCCAGTAAGTTGGGATAATCCAGCTGACGAGGCAGTAATTGGACCAGAGTTTCTCAAGGAAATGGAAAAGCAAATGCTTAAAATTAAGCAGAATTTAAAAGTTCCCCAAGACAGGCAGAAAAGTTATGCTGACAAAAACAAAACCCACATAGAATTCAAAGTGGGTGATCATGTTTTCTTGAAAGTAAAAGCTAATAGAAGTTCCCTAAAGCTGGGAAACTGTGCCAAGTTGTCAGCCAGATTTTGTGGGCCATTTGAAATGCTAGAAAGGATTGGGCCAATTGTATATATGCTTGCATTACCTACATCCATGACTGTACATAATGTGTTTCATGTTTCATTTCTTAAGAAATATATACCTAATGCTAATCATGTTATCGATTGGAATGTGATTCAGGTGGAGCAAGAAGGTATCTTGCAAGTGCATCCTATGTGTATATTGGACAGGAAAAGAAAACAACTCTGGAATCGAGCTATAGGGATTGTAAAGGTCCATTGGACCTGGTACGGTCCTAAGGACGTGACATGGGAGCATGAGGATGCTATGTGGGCAGAATACCTACATCTTTTTGAAGATTTTGGAAATCTTGTTGATGTTATCAGAAAGTTGCACTGAGGACAGTGCAAAAATAAGGGGAGGGGATTGTAATATTCCCAAGGACGAGCCTTGTTGTAATCATGTTTATGAATTGTAAATCATGTTTTGTAGGCTGGTGAGCCGAGTATTGATAAGATGGTAAGGCTTATGAGTTTATTAGGTCAGAGAGCCTAAGTGTTAAGGCTAGGAGCCTATTTTTGTATATGTAATTATGTAGAACGTTAATAAAAATATGAACACCGTTGGGTGTAGACCGACCACGATGAATGAGTGATGGGGGACTAAGCTTCCACAAAGTGGGTAAGGGATTGGGGGTTGGAAGGTTGGAAAGAGAGGCTAAGTGTTGAGCCTAGGGGCTTAAGTCCTTAGGAATAATATTTTAATATTATTCCAAAAGCCATGTGAAATATATGTTTTGTCCTAAGTTCCTGGAGAGGAACGCATGTTGATGGAGTGCATGTAGCTTCATGGGTGACATGTGTCAACCCAGGCACATGCAGTTAAAAACTACATAAGTCATTCATGGAGGGGGTCGCTCCTCATTCCATCATCCTGTGCATCTGATTTCGGATACCCTCACGCAGCTCTGAGAATGAGAAAACCGAGATGTCTTCCTGAAGACCAAAACATCATATGTTTGATTATGTTATTGGTCTACGTCTACCCTTGACATACCTATGCATCGTTGAGAGAACTGGTCAGGAGGGGAAAGTTGACTTGTGAGTTCAAGAACCCAGTCTATCTGCCATTACAAAGATGAATCCATACCCGATCTGTCTGTAGGTTGTTGCTTTCTATTTTCCTGAGTGGGATTGTGTTGTGGTTATCCTCACCGTGTGGGAATTGAGTCAGAAGGGGCTGAAGAACCAGGTTGTAAGGCCCTTAGTTGAAGAGGCAATTTGTCAGGCCTGTGAGAAGCTATTTCTAGGTGAAGGAGTCTGCTAGGAAGTGGTATGCTTCCAGAGAGATTCCAGCACCAGCTACAGAGCTCTAAGACTTCCTGATCCGACCTATTGTCGAGACCTAGAGAGGGAGGTGAAGCACTGATGGACTGTGCTTGTGAAGGTGTATACTCCCGAGCGAAAAAATCATGTGGGGAATGAGAGTCTGTGAGTAGTGGGCGTAAGAAGGCATCCTGGGAAGAATCCTTCTGCTTATTCTGTGTAGTTTTCCCTGTAACCTCAGCCTAGACTAGGATTCCTTGCCTTGGGTGGAGCTTAGTCCCAGCTTGGGGGTGATCCACTGCTGAGTATGATGAGCAGTGTGGTCTAAGGCTGGGAGGTTCATGGAAGGCCTACACGTGGTTGGTGGAATTACGTCAGTAATAAAAGATAAGTGTTAATTTTGTACTTAATTTATAAGTATATGCATGTCTGTGATTCTTGCAATATTATCATGTAGTCCGTTGTAATCATGAATTACTATTAATCCCATTAAATCTGCATGTTAGTCGTAATTCTGTGATTACTCTGTTTGGTTTAGTTAAATGTCTGTAATATGACTTAATTCATGTTATATATATAAGTATGAGAATGTTGCTTCTGCACAGTAGTGTTTGCTCGGCCAATGGGATGATAGTCGGGGACGTGACATTAACCATTTAGCTTCTTTTAGTAATTCATATCATAATAATCTTGTTGGCATTATATGATGAAATGTGTTTGCTACCTTTAATCTAGTGCAAGTTAACTACCTAGTTGGTTTCTGTCAATTAACTCATGTCACAATAGTCATTCAAGCATTATGCAATGAAACATGACTGGCTCCTACAAATTGTTCTTTGTGTAAAATGAAATAGGTCCCCACATTTTGCATTCATGCTAGTGTTATAAATATTTATGCATTTAAACATTATTTCTTAAATACTATTCAATATTTTTTTGAGAAAATCATGTCACAATAGTCATGCTATCATTATAGGAAAAAATGTGTCTCCTACCCATAATCTAATGCAAATTTAACTACTTGATTTTTTTTTTTCAAGTAACTCATGTCATAGTGGTCTTACCATCATTATGCAATGAAACATGCCTACACCCATAATCCAATGCAAAGTTAACTACTCAATTATTATTTTCAATTAATCCATGTCACTACAATCATGTCGATGTTTTACAGTGAAACATAACTATTGCCTATAAATCATTCTCTATGTAAAATGAAATAGGTCCACGCATTCTACATTTATGTCAACATTATAAATATTTTCTTCATTTAAGCATTATTTCTCAACCACCCAATTTATTTTTTTGGGAGAAATTCATGTCATAATAGTCATGTCGACATTATATGGTGAAATGTGTCTACTACCCTTAATTCGAGCAAAGTTAACTACATGGTTTGTTTTTTTTCAAGTATTTCATGTCACCATGGCCTTGCCAACATTATGTGGTGAAACATGCCTACTAGCCATAATCCAATGGAAAGTTAACTAGGTTTTTTTTCTACAAGCAATTTAGGCCACAACAATCACACTGACGTTATCAAGGAAAATATGCTTGTTAACCATAATCCAATTTAAAGTTAACTACACAATTTGTTATGTTTTCAAGTAATACAAGTCACAACAATCATCCAAATGTTACATGGTGAAATATGTTTGTTACCTATCCAATGGAAAGTCAACTACTCGATTGTTTTTTCGTAAGTAATTCATGGCATAGCAATCGTACCTTTGTTATACAATGAAATATCCATGATACTCATAACTCGGTGCACAATTAACTACCTACTTTGTGTTTCTTTGAATGAAATCATAGTCATGTCAATGTTATATGTGTGTGTGCCTGTTGTTTTTAACAAAACTTGGATGGTCAAACTAGAATGGAATTAGTTAGATGGACATATGATTGATGGAAAACCATGACAACATGGATGGAAGTATACCCCACTCTTGAGATGGATCCTAGAACTTACTGAGCTCGCATGGCGCCACTGAGTGCTATAGGATTAGGATGGTGAACAATAGCTACATTCATTAACCACACATCGACCTTATTTCACAAGCATGCCTATTTTCCTTAGAAACTTACCAACATTCTCCTATTATTGTACTCTACTTCTTCTTGGCTACCCTCCTATTATGTTGTTTTAATGTATCTTCATGACTTCCCTCTTGCTATGTTTCTATGTTTGAAAGGTGCTTAGCTAGGTAAACCAAGATACATATACAATACGGTAAGAACTAATCGATCTTTCTCCTCTCTATTTTAATTTACCCTTGGGTTAAACACTATTTTTGGTACACAACGAAAATGTGTAGATACACGTGGAAGTCTAATTTTCATACCCAAGTTATGTATACATACATACATGTTTGTGTGTGGGAGGGGGGGCGGTGGTGGGGTTACAATTGCACAGGTATCCACAGTATTATATCAAATTGTTTAGGAGTGCCAATCAAACAAGTGACCTACCAAAAATGTGTTATCTTTGAATGATTATGTTGAGTTTAAATACAAAGTGGGAACTTTGTAACCAATTTTCATACCCAATTTATACATATATTTTTTGCCTCCTTCCCTTAATGTTTTGGGGATAGAATTGTGTGCTTCTGTCATCATAGTTAGGGCATGAGAGGTAAGGAGAATAAATGAAAATGTAGAGAAGGAGATGTAAGGTTTATAACGAAATGAGAATTTTGTAAGGACCAGATGTTATTATGCAGAGTTGAAATAAGATTTTTATAACAATTATCAACAGAGAGAGAAAAATAGAGAGCACAATGACACAATTGATTCCAAAAATGATATGTTTATTATCTCAATATCCATGTTCAATTGTTTCTTCGAGGGGGAAACCTCCAATAAAGAAGAGATCAAGTACAAAATGATTCTCAAGAAAAAACTTTTTCATGCTTTCTACTTTGTTTCTATCTTCTAGAGAATATTCCAGTGGAAGATCTTTCTAGAAGTAGAACCTTCTATTAAGTCTTCTTACATTAGATGCGTTCACATTATTACACATGCCTTATTAACTATTGTCAGCCTTTATTACATAGAAAACATATTATTCTATCTACTTGAGGGGTTAGGGAGGTTAGGACTCTAACATGTCCTCCCCTTGAAAAACAACCTTCTCCTCAAGGATTGACATGAGGAAATTATTCCAGAATGGTAGTTGGCTCTCATGTGGAATCCTCCAATTGTGTATCCTTCCAATGAACTAAGAATTCCTTGACAGTGCGCTGATGGAGACGACTCTCGCAGTGGTCCAAGAATGCTTAGGGCTGCAACCAAATGGAACCTTCTTCATCCAATTCAGGGAGATTAGTTTGAGTTTGGAACTTGGTTCCAATCAATTTATTTAAGCAAGAAAATGAAAAATGAGATGGACCTTAGAGTTATTGGGGATACCTAAGTATGCCACATGTCCCACATTCTTGATAATTATTTAAGGGCCATAAAACTTGGGAGAAAGTTTATGATAGTGATCGGCTTTGAGGGAGGTTTTCTTGTAAGGTTGCAGATGAAGAAATGCCTAGTCCCCTTAAGAAAATTGTCATTCTGAACGACCCCAATTAGCGTGTTGCTTCATGCGAGTTTGAGCCATGAAAAAATTCTCTTTGAGGGTACGAGGAATGGTAGTGCACATTGTAAGGGGTGTTTTCAACATCCTGGACCTTGGTGACACTAGGAAGGTAGGAGAATACAGAAGGTGGATTTTTACCGTAGAAAACTTCAAAGGGATTCATGTGAGTGGCAACATGGAAATATGTGTTGTACCACCATTCAACGAGTGGTAACCACTGAGCCCATTGAGTTTTTATTTATGATGCAAAAGACCTCAAATATTTTTTCAAGCACATGTTGATAGATTTAATTTGACCATCGATATGGGGATGATAATTCATACTCAAATGCAATTGGGTTCCCTAGATATTGAACAATTCTTGCAAAAAGTTGTTGGTAAAATTTGGATCATGGTCGAAGACAATAGAGTGGGGTATTAAATGGAGTTTGAATATATTATCCATGAAAATTTAGGCCACTATGGATGTTGTGAACAGATGTTGGAGGGCACATAAATGAGCATATTTGGAAAGGTGATCGATGACAATCGTGATGACTCATTTATTTCTAGATTTGGGTAATCTGACAATGAATATCATATAAATATTTGTCCATATAGTTGGTGGAATAGGGAGAGGTTGAAGTGTACCTGGAATTTTGGCAGTTTCTCCCTTATTGCATTGAAAAGTATCACATTCAACCACAAAAGTGCGGATGTCCTGTTTCATGCCTTCCCAAAAAAAAAGAACGTTTGATTTGTTCATATGTTTTGTGAAAACCTGAAAGCCGCATTGTTGGTGAAGCATGAATTTCAGAGAGCACAGTGGATTTAAGGTGAGACTATTTTCTTAAATATAGGTGACCTTTATAGAAACGCTCCTAATTGTGAGAGGAGTGTCCCAAATAGGTATGACGATCTTGTTACAATTGTTGGATCAAGAGAATTTTTTTTGGATCTTGGAACCATTCCCGATGAACTGCTTTTAACTAATCTACTACAATGAAAGAGAGAGAAAAGATGGCCCCTTGTTCTTTATATTTCCTTGAAAGAGCATTAGTAACCAAATTTTATGTTCCCTTCTTGTAAATGATCTCATAATCATAACCAAACATCGTGGTCACCCATTTTTGTTTCTCAAGGGATGAAATTATTTGTTCCAAAAAATATTTTAGGCTACGATGATTAGTTTTAATTTGGAAACATTTCCCCAACAAGTAAGGACACCAAAGATCCACCGTATGAAGAATATACAACATTTCCTTTTCATAGATGGATTTTCCCAAGTGTCTCTCAAATATTTGTTTGCTAGTGAAATCAATGGGTCTTCTATATTGCATGAGAATGGCCCCAATACCTTTCCCAAAAACCTCACAATCTAACACAAATGTCTTTGTGAAGTCAGGAAGTGCCAAAATGGGAGTCATACACATAGTTTCTTTCAAGGCTTGGAAGGATTGATAGGCGGTGGGAGTCCAGCTAAAAGAATTCTTTTTAAGGAGATTAGTGAGGGGAGTTGCAATTTTTCCATATTTTTGAATAAACTTGCGATAATATCTAGTTAAACCCAGTAAACCTATCAAACTTTTAAGAGTTTTAGGATGGGGACAATCTTTCATAGCTTCTATTTTTTTAGGATCCACATGGACACCATATTTTCCAACAATATGGTCCATGTACTCAAATTCTCACTACTACATATGTGCGGAAAAACTGATGCCATACTTTGACAGCACTAATAAAATACATCGTATTATCAAATTTTACTTGCATTTTTTGTATTAAAAAAAAAATCCCCAACATTCATCGACTATTCGATGAAAGGGACTTTATCATCAGATAACCGACAATAAATTCCATTTCATCGTATATTCAATGAACAAAGACATCGTCGAATATCCAACGGTTGACTTGGTCAATGATCCATGTGTCACCATACTGACATTTGATGAAGTCAATATTTTTGTCCGTTAAACAATGTCTCCCTGGTCAACAACCATCAGAAGTCTGACGAAAAAGTGACATATAATTAAAAAAAATTGAAATATTAGAGACATTCGACATTGTTGCTATACTAGAGACAAATTGCAGAGGTTATAAGGGATATTTTTTTGGTCAGAATATATATTTTTTTATTTTGTTAATTGCATTACAAATAGTTAAATTACTGAGTTTGATTTTTGAACATAACCATCAGTGAAAGTTTGGTAAGGAAAAATGTCACATAACATTCCTCCAAGAGGACAAGGCGACATGAGATCTGCATTGGAGGCTTTGGGTGATCGAAAATTTTACTGCCCTTGTAAAATATGTAGGGGTTGTAATAGAAGGAGACTTTTAATAAAAACAGCTAAAAGATATTGTAGAGAGTATGGACACCTTGAAGGTGGGCATGAATATCATCCCTTGGTAAGTTATTCATTATATGTTGAAGGAAAAATAAGAATAGGTTGTTTTTGTTGGTTGTGACTATATATCTCACAAAATGTCTCTCCTTCTACATGTCAAGAAAAGTAACATGTTTCCTATATTTTTTCAACATATTCATAAACATCTTGATAAATTGCACAATCTTCATCATTGATTTTTTGTCTTTGTTTCTCTCTCTCACTTAATCTGATTACTCCATATAGAATACCAAGTCCTAAGTACCCCTAACCCTTAGATGGCCAATAACTTGTTAACCCCTAAGCCATTATTTCTTGACCACTTATGAACCCATAAACCATTAAGTACCCCTATCCTTGACCCCTAATTACCCCTTAAACCCTAACCCATTAACCCCTAAACACTAACCCTTGCATCACTAATGTGTTAACTCTTAATCCCTCAGCTTTCAACCCCTTATAAATTAAACCATGGTCTCCAAGTTGGGTCGGGGGAAGTTTCCATCTACATAAAACTTGTGGTCTCCAAGTGAAATCAAGAAAGAATATGACATAATGATGAAGGAGAAATTAGAATATGTTGTTTTGTTGGTTGTGACTATATATCTCACAAAGTGTCTCTCTTTATACATGTCAATAAAAGTAACATTTTTCCTATATTTTTCAACATATTCATAAACATCTTGATAAATTTCTCAAGCTTCATCATTCACTAGTAAATTTGGGTCATTTTGTGACGGCTCTTTTGACGCTCTTGCAATGTTATGTCATGGATATTGCAATGAATCTTGGGTCTCCCAAATGTCACTTCATGTGTCGTGGTAAGTGCGGAAAACCTCAAAAAACGTCACAAGAGAAACGACCCAAGGAAGTTTTTGCAAGCCCGACAACCAACGTTGGTTGTCACAATAAAGAAAACCAACAATTGGTGTCGCACGAGCGACAAAGAAGGGATATCGTTGCAAGAGAGACAAAGAAGGGATATCGTCGCAAGAGCGACAAAGTAGGGATATCGTTGCAAGAGGGACAAGGAAAGGATATCGTCGCAAGAGAGATGACTGTAAATATTCTTGCGATGAATTAGCTATACTGTCGATGAAAAGGATATCGTCGCAAGAGTGACAAATGTAAATATTCTTGCAATAAATTATCTATACTATCGATGAAAAAAGTTCGTCGATAGTATAGCTAATTCATTGCAAAAATCTTTACATTCGTCTCTCTTGCGACGACATATATTTATTTTAAAAATAAAAATAAAAATTGATGTCCTTGAAATTGATGTCATTTTTATGTGCAACCAATGGTTATAATCTAGTTAGAAAATTCTAATTGATATGGATGCATGCCATATATTATGCAATCCTTTGAGTAATACACTAAACATTTTTGCATTAGAACAAAATCCACTGGCCTTCAAACAAACATTAGTGCTTTATTATTTTTCATTTCTCTATATATCCATTGTTGGATTTTGCAAAGATGTGCTACAATGGTTTGAACAAATTGTAGGCAAATCTTGTTGTCACTTGTGGAATTGTTGTTCCACTTATTTGCTTGCAGTTTCCACTAAGAGTTTCACTTTCTAAGACACCATATGGGTGTTGAACAAGATGACTATGAATATTTGACATTCTTACTAAAGATCATGCTAAGGTGATGCAATCAACAATAATAACTCGAAAAGCCAATCCAAGTGAGACATTAGATTCCTCATGAAAAATAGAAATTATATGTAAATAGTCACCAAGAACATCGACAAATTTTGAAGGCCTTCACCTTTATTTACTAAACTAGACTTCTTTTCAAGTCCCAAGTTACAAAAATAAAATAAAAAATGGAGGTTTCTCTCTCTTTCAAGTTATGAAAATCATGTGATACTAGCATGAATTAATCTTTGTAGAGAGGGTGCATATTCAAGAAGAGGATATTTTGTTTATCTATTAAATGGTGCCAATGCTATAGAATACCAATGTCTTTCTGTCAAAATGAACTTTTAACTCCTTGGATCAATGATTATTATTGACATTTGGGTTTATATAGACAATATATTGGGTAGAATCTTAAAAGAGATGGGTGTTGTAAATCATTTGGTTCACATGCAATTGGAGGAAGAAAAATTGAAGTAGTGAAGAAGGTAGGTGGGAGGAATCTTACAATGTTTTGGATGAGATGGTGTCCAAGGGATACAATCCTAATGTTGTAACATTTACTCCATTAATGGATGGTCTTTGCAAGAATTAATAAACATTGAGGAGGCTAGTAGGGTTCTTGATAAGGTAGTTAAGCATGAATGTTCTTCAGACTTTGTCACTTAACAACATTATTATTCATGCTCTTCATAATGCAAGGAAGTTACTATAAGAAATTCAAATTTTGATGAGATATCAAAGAGAATTTGTACTCCTGATATGACCCAACAAACATATATTTATTTTAAAAAAAAACAACAATTGAGATAGCTTGTGCCCTTTCTAAAGGAGATAGATTAAGGGTTGATCATTCAATAGAAGGTTATCTCTCTTACTCTAATCTTATCTTTGATGTCTTATGTGGGTGCAAGAATTTTATGGATGTGTTTTTGTGTCTTTGTTGAGAATTTCATATGGTTGTTACATATATATCAAATCTTTCCTTGACTAATAACACTTGTTGTTTGGTGGTTTTGTCACATCTTCTTTATCAATTTTCAAGTTCTATTTGTTTCCTAGACTCCATATCCCAAGCACAAGGCACCGTGTCTTGCTTGTATTCTCATGTTATATCTTAAAAGACAAAGAGATTACCATTCTACAGATCTAGTTCCCACAAAACAAGAACTGGCACCCCAACATACTTATTGAGCCCACACATCAAGTTTGACTAGGTCAACCTTATTCACACCTTTTAATACAATAAAAGTATAAAGTATATGCCTCTATCCATGATTACAATTAGTAATAACGAATACACGAGCCATGGCCACATGTAGAGATAATAGTGTATTAAATCCAATAGTGTTAGACTACCCCACTATTAGGGAATTCGTGAGCTACGAATAATCATTTGATGGGTGACCATCTGAATATGAAGGAATTTTCCTTAACATCTAATTGACAACAAACTTAGACTACAAAATCCCTCTCAACCATGACTGCATACATGTTATTCATGTCATCATCTCTATCATTTTTTGGTGATGCATTCCCCCATGAGGCCTACATCATCACTATTGAGCAACTCACATTAGTTAAACACTACCCATGTTCCCCTTCATATTATTATTCTAATTAACCATATTCACCTCTAAGCAAGTTAATAGGTGGATTCTATGTCAAAAACATATACACTAAGAAACTTCTATCACTAGCCTTTCCTTCACCAACACCTTCCCTAGTGATAAATGATCTAAATTGGATCCATGAAAAATATTGGTTATCGGTTCACATGTTGTAAGGCTTAATACATGAATAATTCTAGTGGTAGAATAAATGATCATGACTATTGACAATGTAGGAGATGGGGTTGATGGAATGAAGGGCCCCATGCTATGTCAACTAGTGTCATACAAGTTTGGAACTCTTGAAACCCACAAACAAACAAACATGTAAAATTTAAATCCAAACTTGAACAATTCAATCTCTTAAATTTCATGTTTACCAATGCCCTCAAATCCCTAGGATGATATCCATGGAACCAAAAATTGATGAAGAAATTGTATGTCAAGGCCAATAGAACCAAGGAGTATTGAATCAATATATACCAAGACTAACAGAAGCTGAAATTATCATTACGTGTATAATAAAATTACATTCACAGATATATACAAGCCATAGAAATAGCCTTGTATATATTATCAGATGAAAAAACACCCATAATGTCAATGCATTATATGCATCATTACATGTTCATCTATATAATGTACATCTAACTGTCTTATAAAATTATTACACATCATCAATTTCTTTTAGTCTTCTTTTTTGTTTTCCAATTCGTAAGTAATTCATCCATCTCAGTGTCTTAGTTTACTGGGTGCTCTTCAACAACCGATGTTTCTTCAGTCTTTTCATGCTGAGGATGTCTGGTCTTGTACCCATGGCATAGAGGCTGCTGTGAGGGGCCATCACCTACAAAAAAAATATATTAAATTTATATGGCCAATTTTTAAATATCATTGAAGTAGTTCATTAATATTAAAAAAAAAATCTGCAATGTAATTATTTACCTGGCCCACTAACCGACACCGTTGGAATGGATGCCCTGTTCACCTGATATTTAGGTTGAGGAGGCTCAACTATGACATTCTCTGCCATTGAAACAACAAAATTTATAAGTATGGAATAATTAAGTATTGATTAATATACAACCATTTTACCATCGTGAGCCTCAGTCATAGGAACATCTTGAGGCTGCACCCCACTGGGACGGGGTTGCACCCCACTAGGATGGGGCTACTGGGGAGCACCATGATCTTCTGGCCGCACTGCTCTATCAACACTATGTTGTCCAGTACTAATGGTTTCGTTGATAGTGCTAACCCCCTGATTAAAACAAAGTAAGACATTAAATTATGGACGATATCAAACATTTACGTATTTTATAAGTAATGAAAGGTTAACGTGAACTGATTTTTATTTACCTTATCCCGCAAACTAGATCTTGGGGTCTTCCCCATGCTTTTCCTACGATCAACCACAAATTTATAGTCATACTTGTAACCAAGTTGGAGGTCTTCCTCCATGGTTTCAGTTCCGAAGTCGTCGCCCTGCATTGCATAAGAGTATGTTTTTTTAATTTTTTTGGTTGCAATTACTTGAAAGTTGTAAGGAGATACAAATAATATTCTTAAGATGTTTTGGTACTTATGATTCGTGACTATAACCTCGAGTAGCTGCCCTAGCCTAGTTTGTGTTGGTCATGTTCGGAAATCCTTGCTTTGGTTTCCTTCGAAGTGTCAGGAAACCTATCATCAAAATTTTCAAGTATGTTATATATAACCACACTTTTATTTAGATCTAAAGAAAATTAAAGATGGTATTGAAATCAAAATATTGTAATTTGCCTTGGGGTATCAGTTATTTTTTCTCCTTATTTTTTCAATATCTTTTCTTTTGCATCATCAATGATCTCCTTCCATTCCCTCTCTGGAATTGAGAGGAGGACGTTCATACATAGGATTTCCTACCAAGCTTCGTCTATAAACATCCCACGTATATTTTAAATATTCACCAACTGCAGAGGTGACCTCTTTTTTATTGAGCATGTCTACTCCAAAGAGGCCTTTGAGATAATCCATAAGTTCTTTTTTGAGGTTGGAATTCTGGAAATTCCACCTCATGTGTAAGGTTTCCCCAAAAATCAACAAGGCCTTGCTCTCTAGGTGCCTATAAAAATGGTTGTTTCCTACACACAAAAAGATATGATCATTAATTTAAAAATAATAATCTAGATGATTTGTGTATGAGATGGACAACATGAAACAATTAAAGTATGAAAAACTACATGGGAGTCTTATTTGTTTTAATGGAAGTTAGTTATCGTCAACCAAAAATGTGCACATAAGGGTCCTTGTGCTTGTCACACAACTAGCTCTATGAAATGCAACCATGTCAACCACATCATCAACCTCATTTTTGTCACCATATCTAGAGTCTGATCAATGTGTGGATTTTTGGCGGTGTGTGTCATGGATCCTATCTAAATTAGGTGTGGAAGATGGAGAAGTAAATAATACTCTAGCAATTGTATAACCGCTCGCATCAGGACTCTATGGTGTCTCTGAAATGCCACTACTACCAACATCGGGCTTAACAAACTCCAAAAATTTCTTTATAAAAAAGAAAATGTTTTTTCGTGAGATAATGTAAAAGTTAAAGAATAAAGTTTCATAATTGAATATATGAGTACATTAGAAAAAAACACTTTAAATTATGGTTATTACCTTATATGTGTTAAGTTGTGACATAAGGATATTGATCTTTTCTAGGACGTCGGGAGTTTGATCTGGACGATCTAATAAGCTAGCAAGTTCCTTGTTCGCTTTAATTATATTTTTTTTTATTAATACCATCAGATCACGGGATGAATACAACCCCTCCTCATCGGCGGAATCATGATCAACATAGCCCGCCGACTACATATAATTTCAACAAAAACAATGTTAGTCCAGTAAAATTATATAAGAAAATAATAAAATTCACGTAAAATGAAAGTCAAATTTGATAATCATTTACATGTTCTGTGGCTTACCCTTTTCCACGATCATCCTGCCACATTATAATATAATTATAACCCCCAAATATTTAAAAAATTGTTAACGATAACAAAAAAACTGATTGCCACCCAAATAAAATGAGCCTCAACGATCAACCTCCCACATTATTATAAAATTGGGACCGTGAAATATTTACAACAATGTTAAAGATAAAAATAATATAACGCAATAAGTAGAGGTTGCTTAAAGAGGTGTTGCATAAATACCCACACACTATTAGTCAATGTTTCTATTCGATTCAAATGGTAATCCATTAATAACTCTTCCCTAGGAGCTATCTTTTGTATTGCACACAGGACTACCCAATTCTCTTCGCGTCCCTCATATATGCAATTCGGTTGCTTGTTTGTTGTCCTAGATCACGTGTTTTTTATAAACCCTACGATGTTTCCGGAAGCTTTAGGCCTTCCATCAATATAGATAGTCGCTCCCTTATTTTTATCCTTGTTTATTAGTTGTATATAATTTGCGGCGAGTGCATATCTTCGCATACTTTGCATGTACCAGACCAACCGCATCCAATCATTATGATTGTAACATGGTCTGAAATAGTCCATCAATTCAGTTACTGTATTGTATTTTACAGTTATTCCATCCATGGAAAATAGCCCCAGGCCATGCAGGGAGGATGGTGCAATGCAATATGTCTTATTATTGACAATGAAGTCAACATCTATAGGAGGAAGTTCCTTAGGTACCCATTGTTTCACCATATGCTTATACCTGAGTGGCACCACTATGTCTCCTATGCTCTCATCATCATAAGAGCATGATCCTCCTTCGGCAAGAAAAAATTCCATGCGTCTATAGATTTTTCTTCTAAATTGTTTTACCTCTGGTCCTTGTTTGTGTATGATATCTACTAGATGCAGTTGCATTTCCCTCTATTTTTCCTAACCTTTCCTCACTCAACAAAGAAATATCTAACAAGTATCTATTTGGTTGTACCTTCAGTTGCATGTGCATGTGTTGTTAGTGAGTATTCCATCCTCATCCTAGTTCCAATTTTTGAACTTTTTTTATCTATATTCAAAGTTCTAAATACATTTTTTATATCTTTAGTTTTGGATGAACAATTAGAGGGTGAAATTACCAATATTAGTAGGGGAACTCATGTATACAGTGGATTCCCAACTTAGTGAAGGGTATGAATCTCCAGGTGGGTGCATCTTAATTCTACTCACTTATCCATGCAAGCAATATGCACTATGGTTAGATTTCACACTATGGAATAGTGGTCAACCACCTAATGTAATGCGATATCCCTCTTGATTTTAGACATATTAAGGACATATTAATGTGATATCCCTAAAGTCTACTAATTCTCGCCTTCATGGAAAAATAATAGCTCACTTTTGAAGGTGCAAAGGATAAATATCATTCCATCTAACTAAGGCCGACCTAGAAGGATGTTGTACTCTAGGTCTACTAGAAGTACACAAAAATGGGTGTCTACAATCTCAGGACCAAAAAAATAGGGATCACAATAGCATTGAGGGGTATAGTCTTAGATTTGTTGAAACCTTAAAGGGCCCAATAGGTGGGTGAAAAAAAATTAACACGAAGGACATGATAGATAGGAGTTCTTATGATGTTAAGGGAAAACCCATGATCATAAATTACTCATTTGATGGTGAAATCATTGTGATGGATATAAATGAAGAATGGGTTTACCATATTGTCTTGTCATTCCTCTCTCAAAGGAATGCAGGAAATATCTAAGGAGAGAGAAGGGGACAAAGCTTTTGTAATCCTAGGGGAGAAATTGTAGAAGGGACTCAATTATATGGGTCGTATAGTCAGTACATGCTTAGAGAACATTCATGTAGACCGAAATCTCAAAGACATGAGAGAATGACCTTGAATGAATGAAGAATAATAGGAGGCAAGAAATCAACTAGCTTGGGGAGAGGGGGTAGGAACGATACTAGAATATTCATGAGGAGATTCTGATTTGGTTTGAGATATGGCTCTAATCTAGTGAGAAGGTAGGGGACCCATAGTGTCAATAAGGATAAAGGTTAGTTTTTGAGTAGGTTGATCTAAATAAAGACCTACCTAATGCATCAAGAGGAAAATATACAATTCAGTGAGGTTAGGTAAAGAATCAGGTGAAGGGTGGTGCCTTTTGAGGTTATAGTCAAACACTAGTGTCTGGGCACCTCTAGTGATATGGATCCTTTATATAAATTTGAGTGTAGACTAACTAGAAGAAGGGTTAGCATGATAATTCTCCTTCTTTGTAGGAGATTTAGGAGCAACCTCTTCTTCTTTGGAAGAATTGGAGTTGTCTTCAAGAGAAGCCTTCTTCTTCTTTTTCTTCTTGGAAGACTTTAGAATATCATGATCATGCATCATATTCTTGTAGTTGTTGAGTTTGGCATTTTCTCATGTGACACCAATCTTAAGCTTAGGATCTCTATTAGTTTGGCCTTTGTTTGCAACGACTATTTAAGTTTTCAACAATCGTTTGTATTATGAGAGTCACGCTTATGTTATTTACACCACATGCCAATTTTCGAGGTTGACACATGAAGTTGATCCTTTTATCTAATTTAAAAGATAGTTCTAATTTAAATTTTGGGTAGGGTCATTTATGTCACCATGTCTCGCATTGCTTTTCTATTGGAGACTCGCGGATTTGGTGTTTTCACTATGTTATCTCCCACAACAGACTTAAGTTAGGAATTTTCTATTTGATGGAGCTTGTTAATGGAATCTTCAATTGAAGGGGGATCTCTAATATAATTTGTGATCATGTTGTCTTGGTTCAAGGCATTGATAAAGAGGTGATAAAAGGTGTCTTATGGTAAAATTTCCATAGAGTTGTGCAAAACCTTACACCATCAATGAATGAAAGTTTATTTAGATTCCTCGTCTTCTTGTTTGAGGTTAACAAGGTTAGGATACAAGATTAATTTGGTTGAGGGATGTTAAATTATTGGATGAACTAATTCACTAACATGTAAGGGTTATAAATTGACTCTTTAGGGAGATGATGGAACCATTGAATGGCATCACCTATCAAGGATTGAAGAAACAATTTTATAGTGATATTGTTGTTATAATGAAGAAATTTGATACCTGTAGTAGTGAAAGATTCTAAGTGACACTCAAGGTATTCCTTTTCCGTAGCACCATTGAATTTAGGTAATTCAAGTAGTTTTGGGGGAATCGACGTCACTACAATTTGAGGGGAAAGGATTGTCTAATTTTTTTTGTGTAGGAAGGTATATATGATGCATGAAGGTATTTATCCATACTTCCTCCATTTGAGCTCAAGTTTTGGTTTGAGTATGCAACATAGGGGGGGTGTTATTGTCAAAGGGTGGTATCCCACCTTCTCCTCCCATACTTGGATGAGTACATAGTCATATACCATGGATGCAAGAGGGTGGAATGTTGAACATGTTCATGATTGGATTCTAGTTTCCCTAAACATTAGAGTTTTGAGGTTGCATGTATTCTTGTCCAAGAGGTTGGGAGAATGTTGGATGTATGCTTGGTTTTTGGGTTGCGTAGAGGTTTACATGAATGCTTGGTTTATGGGTTGTGTAGAGTTTGACATGAATGCTTGGTTTTTAGATTGTGTATAGGTTGACATGAATACTTGTTTTACATATGGAGATGAATGTTTTGGAGTAGAACATTAACATTCCTTGGCTAAAGTTTGGAAAGTTTTGATTGTAAGGGGCCAATTGTTGTTGCTACACATTTACTTTTCTTGTTTAGAATATATCAAGGATAAAAGTTCAAGGTAAAGTTTGAGGAACCATCATAGATGTACCAATACTCATGTATCTATGGGATAATGGGATGGTTGATGGGGAGACCCAAGGTTCAATTGGGCCATGGATAGTGAGTGGAGCAACCACTTGAGAGAAAGAAGGAAATATATATTTTCCATCAAAAGGGGAATATGTTGAAGAGGTCGGGAGAGGGTCGGATCAAGGGAAACAACTATTGATATAAGAGGAGGGGCTTCCCTCTTGCTTGGAGGAGAGGTGAGTTTCAAGCTAAGAGGGAGGTTTAGTGAGTTGAATGTGAGGACCTCACAATATATCAAGGCCTTGCGAGAACTCTAGCTCAACACCTTGTAGGCATACCGAATGGTGGAGATGGGGAAATGGATCATGAGCAGTGACTTAACCTACCATGTAAATAATGTTAAATTGAATGGCCCCATCATATAGAGGTAAAACCCCAGAGAAGGAATTACTTTGGGAAGTAACCATGTAGGATGCCAAAGACAAAGAAGAGGAACCTCACTTGTTTTCGAGAAAAGGGACACAACACTCCATATTGTAGGGGAAGTCTAGTATAAGAAGTAACATTTACCAGATAGAGGGGGATAAAAGTAGTATTTGACCACTTCCAGAATGGGATCATCCTTTTTAAGCAGGACAAGGACTAAAATATATTCAAGGGAATTTTATATATTTCCATCAAGGACATGGACAATTCTGATGTGGACAATTTTGCATGGAGGCATTTCTCCCGGACCTCTTTATGAAAGATTGTGAATTTATGGCGCATGTACAGATATGTGAGATGTGGGTTTATGATAATATTTTGAATTCTCCAATCACATTGCTAATTTGCATTAGATGGAGATTTGTCGGTCATGACCTTGTGTAAACCATTCCATTTGGTGTTTGTTGCACTAAGTGTAAATAACAATGTTGGAGAATTATAATACGTAATTTAGGTATCAACTATTTGTTACCTCCTTATTCCTTTTTATTGGTGAAATCAGGTTATTTATGGTCCCTTTCCTGACGTAGCATGGTCCATCTTGTGTATTGGTCCTCGTAGGTTCCAATAGGGTAGTAATATTCTTTAATGGAATCCTTGAAGGAATCCCATGTGGGGGAAACGACAAATATTGCAGATTCCTCTATGGACCTTTTCTCAGAGTAAGTATCCCATCAGTCCTTAACATGGGGGACAACCTTGAGGAGTGAAAAAGTAATTTTTTCCCTGTCGAAAAAATTGTAGACTGAAAAGTACCCTTCAAGCAAATTAAGTCATTTATCTACAGCATCTGCATCTATCAGTCCTTCAAATAATGGAATATCAAAATTTACTTGTACCTTGAAGGGGGTTGCATGGATGCTTGATGAAGATGCGTCTTTTGTGGGCAATCGCCGAAGGATCTGTGCAAAGTTGTCCATCATTTTGTTCCTTTTTCGCACAAGGGCTTCCTCGAGCAACATTTTAAAAGGATCTCCTGCTCCATCATATTATTCCCATCCCCCATGGGTTGTTGTCGATATCGATGCGATCGATCTTGAAAAGGATCGATTGGTTCGAGTCTCGACTTCTTGTACCCAGATCTCGTCGGGGACATGCACAAAGAAAAATAAATGAAGAGCAGACCACTCTGATACCATTGATCTGTATTTATGAGTGAAATGAAATGAATAACATATTGAATACAATAACACATAGATACAGAGAACAACAACAGATATCATGTGAACAATAGCTTATATCAATTGAATAAATAAAATAGGTTGAAACTGTATAACTGTAGAATTAAAAACAACTTGCTTGAATGGTGGTAGTTATCTCTGAGAAAAGATGTGGCTACTACACGCATCTGTATGAGAAGAATGATTACAATGAGGCTCCATAGACCTTTTTAACACTACTCATGAATTCCAAAACCCTAGACATCCCAAAACCTAACCCTAGGAGATGAAACACCAAACGTTATGTGGGCTTCGATGGGTAAGTTGGTACCTCAACTTCTCGGGGTCGTAACTTTTGCATACAACCTCCGTTTTAGGCACGTGATATCCCGTTGGAAAGGTATTTTCAAGAACTACACATTATGCCATCAAACTTTGACTATGTTTACAGTTTGACTATGGCAAGCAAAAAAACCATTGTTTAAGGCCCCAAAATAGCCCTAGAAGTACAAAAAGATGTATTAACATGAAAACTTCCAAAATAAGTCAACTGGATTAAGTGGGCGGCCACCAATCTCCACCTAGAAGTTGTGTAGGAATTTAGACAATCACAAAAGTGTAAAACCCACAATTACAAAGAATTACAAAAAAACGTGTTGAACTAAAAACTATCAAAAAAAACCATTTAAAATAAGTAAGTGATCACCAATATCCACTTAGATCATAAATATTTCTTCATAATCTAACAAATTAATGTAATATTTCAAATTTATAGAAAACTTTTTATAAACTTTTTTATAAGCTTGTACTATAAATTACAAAAATGTTAAAAAGAACTAAATCATATTTCCAAGTAAAGAATTTAGTTATGTCATGATCTAACACATAGTGTAGTAATTATCCATAACTACAATGATAAAAGTGAGATGCATTATATAATGTTAGAATATGTGTAATAAAATACATTTGACAATCAATATGTCATGTCAAAAAAAATCAATATGTGATGTCAAAAAGAAATCACTCACTTTTATTTTTAAGATTAAGATAAATTTATATTAATAATAGTAATGATAAATACAAGATTTAGTTATGTGTATGAATTATTATGTAATTAATTATTATATTGTTAAGATGTTTAAATAAAAAAATGAAAAAAAATATACATTAATATTTTTAAAGTATTTTTGAAAATGAATAAATTAATTAATTAATAATATAAATAAATATAAATATAAATATGATATTATACTAAAATAATAATATAAACATTATATTGAAAATAAATATCAATGAAAAAAACCCATAAAAAATGATATTAAAAATGTTTTAATTAAAATTTGAAAAACAATATTAATATACAATAAAATATAAATAAAGATACGTCATTATATTAAAATAGTATTATAAATATCACAAGTTCAAATCCAAAGGGGGTAGGGTATGTATACTTTAGTAGATTTTATCAATCAAATAGCTGGGTAGAGGGGGTCTCATAATAAAAATAGATTATTATTATTATTATAACAAAGATTCAAAACGCTCGCCTATAGTCAATGGTCGGTCCAAGAAGATGATAAGGAAAATAATTTAGTAGAAGAAGAAGGAGAAGATGTAAGATGAAGTTGAAGATGATGGCGAAGAGAAGACATAAGAAGAAGAAAGAAGAAGTTTCAAAATTAAAAGCAAAAGAAAAGTCTAAAATCCTGGGAATCGAGTTCCGAAATTCCATTCTCTTTCTAATCTTCCTAAATATTTTTTTTTTCAATATTAATTATTTGAAAAACACTACACCAAAATCCTACCCTAATTACAAGGAGAAGAGAAGAAGATCTTAAAAAAGTTTACATAGCTGATGAAGTAGGAAAGAATATCAACCCGAGAAGAGAAGAACATGTGCTTTATAAATTTTATTGACAAATAGGAGAGGATAGAAGAAATCTCAAATAATAATGTTTTATTTTTGTGTAAACCTTTGCAAAGAATCTATTCATATTATCACATATTTTTCAATAGAAATATGAAAATTTCTATTCACGCTTCCATCAATGAAAAAAGGTTGAAGATGACAACAAGATGCTCTTTTCCTCTTAAAACGCACGCATGTACTTTTTTATTGTTTTACAACAAGATGCTCTTTTCCTCTTAAAACGCATGTACTTTTTTGTTGTTTCAACTCTGTTGCAACCTCTTTTTAATGCAAACCTAATTGTTTTTGTTTAAAAAAAATCTATCATCGATTATTTCAAAAACTGAGGAAACATGCTAATAAAACAACTCTTACATTTTTAAAGTGTTTGAGTTGAAAATTTAAAAAATTAAAATTAAAAATAATATTATAAATATTATATGAATAGTTATTATTAATTTAAAATTTATATAAAATACAATATTAGAACTTTATTATTTTATTTGATATTAATAATAAATATTAATTAAAAAAACTCATAAACATGATACTATAATAATTATTATATTTCAAAACTAGTTTTTTAATAAATAAACATTATTATATAACAAATTTGTCATTACAACATACTCATTATAAGTTTAATATGTTATTTATGGGAATTGAATTTGGGTAAAGAAGATAACAACCATTCTTCACAACCATCTAAGATAAACTCAATTTACACGATACACAAATTCTAGTAACACAGTTAGTATAAGAATTAATCCAAAAATATTCAACAATCAATCAGATCATTATAGCTTATCATATGAAAATCCACACTAGGCACTCTAATTGCATTGAGTGCTCAAATTTTCTTTATTTTGAGCTCATAACCGATGCACACATCAAAAATACTAATAAAAATTCTTGAGCGCTAGTATGGAAATGAGCTACAAATTGAATTATGTAAAACAAAATGTCCTTGGAAGTGAGATTTCCAATATAAATTTCTGCAAATAAGTTTCAGTTGACAACAATTATTTTACTAATGTGGGGATATGTCAACTATTGTTATTTTATATTTATTTTCATGACAATGATTAGGGGAGGGGAGGGGAGAAATCTGAAAAAAGAAAATACGGGGGCTTTAAGAGCAAAATATGAGGAATTTTTAGCTTATTTGGTAAGTTTTGTGAGAGGTTTTGTCTCTATTGTGAAAAGCAATGAAGAATGTTGAGGAAGATCTAGAAGATTTTAATAACAATAGAGTTAGATTATTGGATATTGGAGTAGCTTTATTGACATTTATTTATGGGTTAGTTGAACTGTGTAATGTGGGTATTTATAAATTATGACACAAATTTGTCAAAAAGTTTATTATTTTAAATTATAATATTGTAACATAATAATATATTTTTTTATTATATATTAAAAATATAAATTATTTTATTGATTCATAAGTGAATAATTATATAATAATTTTTTATAAATATAATATCAAATCAATATTATAAAAAAAAAAATAATGAAAATTCTATCTCAATAAACATAAATATGTATAACATTATCTAAAGCCATTGAGTTTACACAATTTTGATTATTTACTTATATTAATAAAATTATTTTAAAAAAGATATTTATAAATCAAGTAATAGCTATTCATATACCATGCCACTTTATATGTATGTAATAAACATGCCATTTTGTCTTAAAAACTATACATGTTTTACCTGTCCAACATGCAAATAACATGGTCGCCCAGTGTCACGCTTACGGTGCCTTGAAATTGGGCTTGGAGAGATGAAGCATTGGAAAGACATGAAACTATCGAGTTTGCTCTAGACGTCGTTTAGGCTTCTGTTGTGTTGTTGAAAGATGGAAAATTTGGGGGTACTATTAAGAAAACACTTATTGTAGTCAAGTCCCCAAAAAAA
>ML805781.1:51293-80398 GCA_009831015.1 Picea engelmannii | reverse complement strand
CTTGGAGAGATGAAGCATTGGAAAGACATGAAACTATCGAGTTTGCTCTAGACGTCGTTTAGGCTTCTGTTGTGTTGTTGAAAGATGGAAAATTTGGGGGTACTATTAAGAAAACACTTATTGTAGTCAAGTCCCCAAAAAAATACAAGAAACAAGTGAAGTATGGACTCACCGATAGCTCCGACGAAAACCAGGTTGGAAAGGATGCAATGCAAAGAGTGGGCCGCTAGTCTAGGATAGAACAAATTAAATACTAGAAATGAATATCTAGGTATCTGGAGTGAATAAATTGATCATCATATCAAAGGATACTTAGTGTACATGGATTTGACATATGTGGATTGGAATAGGATACAAGTTCGTTATATACTTTATGTGGAAAAACACATTTGGTTTGCAATGTATGAAGTTTTCATCTCGGTTCTTTTGAAAAAAAAATAAAAAATTGTGTTTTCCTGAATTTAGTATTTTATGTTTCAATCT
Source organism: Picea engelmannii (assembly GCA_009831015.1). Taxonomy (NCBI): domain Eukaryota; kingdom Viridiplantae; phylum Streptophyta; class Pinopsida; order Pinales; family Pinaceae; genus Picea; species Picea engelmannii. The sequence goes on along the minus strand of ML805781.1, from coordinate 79,915 downwards.
TCTTAATAAATAGTAATGATGTCTTTTTTTTCTTTTAAATTTTTAGTTTTGTGTAATTCATTCTATGCAACCTTAGGGTGTTTGTTTTAAAAGGCAATATGGTTTTTATATGTCTATTTTTTTATCTCGTGAATGTTAAATTAATTAAATAAAAGTACTAAGGACAAGTGTTTCTCATCACTTAGGCGCCTAGGGGTGAGAAAGTGTCCAAAAGAGGTTTCTCGAAATTAATTTTATGAGAGATAAAATTAAATGTGACTTTTGGAATTTTTTGAGGGAAAATGAAAAGTCACGACTCTTCAGTTTTCTCCTCCAAGTCTACTTAGAGACTAAGGCGCCCTCATTCATTCATTCCTAGAGTTTGAGAGAGCAAGAGCTTGAGAGAGTCGAGCTGGGAGAGAGACCACATGAGCAGATTGTGGAACGAATTCCAAGGCAGTTTCTGACCACGAAAATCGAGGCAAAGTATAGCGCAGCAGTGAGACCATATTGTACATATTTCCGAGTATAGAAATTGAGGAAAAATACAGCGGTAGTAGTGAAACCGTATTGTACAGATTTCTGGGCACAGAAACCGAGCAGTTTTGACACTATTTTCTATGTTGAGTTTATGCAAGGAAAACGAGATAAGTGTGTGCATTAATTACTGAAGATGACTACTGTAAATATCTCTCATTTCTCTGAATAATAAAAACCTCCCTTCACTGCTTTTCCTCTTTGTGGGTTTTTCCAGGGTCTAAATTTGTAGACCAAATCTATGTGTTGAATTTTCTGTGTGTGTGATTTATTTCTGGTTAAAGTGTTGTAGCAGACTTCTTGTGTTTCAATTCTGAGCATTTAATTTCATGCTTACTAATTTTCAACAATAAATGTGCAATGTGGGTTGGGCATTTAACTATGTGTCTCAGTGAGACTTGAAATTGGGTTGGGGTCTGAAAACTTTACATGGTATTAGAGTTGGTTAGAGAAGAAGAACAAAAATATTTCAACCATTAAAGCCATAGATTTTTCTTAGAAGAGGAGGTACTTCACCTAGCATATTTTTTTTTGGACTTGAATTTCAGTTGAGAGGGTCATGGCCACCGGTTTGAGGGTTGAGGACATATTGGACGGGGTTGTTAATTTCAGCCCATGGAAGTAGAGAATCACACTAATACTGCAGGAAAATGAGTTGTGGGATATTGTGGAGAACACCCAAACAAGTTATGTGATTGTGCCTACAGATGCTACTCTTTTGGCAGCCTACACCAAGAAGAATATCAAGGCAAAAAGAATTATCCTTGATGCCATCAAGGACCATGTGATTCCACATGTGACTGGGAAATCCAATGCGAGATGTGGGACTCCTTAACCAATCTTTACTAGAGTTCCAATGAAAATAGGAAGATGGTGTTGAGGGAGAAATTGAAGAGCATCAAGATGACCAAAGCTGAAAATGTCACCACATACCTTACTAAAATTACTCAAGTAAGGGATGATCTTGGAGCTATTGGGGAGGTTGTTGCTGATAGTGAACTTGTGAGGATTGCTTTGAATGGGGTGACCAAACAATGGACTGTCTTCGTTGAGGGAATTGTGGCAAGGGAGAATCTTCCCAAGTGGGATTGTCTTTGGGATGACTTCATTCAGGAGGAAACTCGAAGATGATATGTTCTTGGTAGTTCATCCACTGGTAATACGGAGGAGAATGTGGCTCTTGCAGCTAAAGGAAAGAGCAGGTCCAAGAAAGGTTCCAAGGAAGGGAGCAAGCAGAAAGGTGAAGGGAAGAAAGACATGAACAAATTCAAGTGCTTTTCTTGCCATCAGTTTGGGAACTATGTTAGACAGTTCCCTAAAAACAAGAATAAGCAGGTTTCATCTTCAGCAGAGGTGGAGGAGTTTACTCACAGGTTCGAGAAGGATTATTCTTTGACGGATTGCCTCTCATCTAGAGCATCCTCCACTTGTATTTGGTACATTGATAGTGGTGCCTCCCACCATATGACAAGAGTTCGTGAGTACTCTACTGAGTTTGCAGTGATTGGAGACAAGGAGGTGGTACTTGGAGATCACTCAGTGGTCAAAGCAGTTGGGTGTGGGACTGTATCATTTCAGAGGGAGTCTCTACCTCCCATGTTGTTGAGAGATGTTCTATATGTTTCGGGACTGAAGAAGAACTTAGTGTCAGTTTCCACTATTGAGGATAGGGGGCATGAGGTATTTTTCTGTGATGGGCAGGTGCTCTTGTATCCTAAGGGATCTCTAGTCACTTCGGCCAAAGTGATTGGTATTCGACATGAGAAGTTGTACAAGCTCATGTTTCATCCTTCGAGAGCATCATTTCATGGCACCAACACTAGTGACCTTTGCGAGTTATGGCATGGGAAGATGGCCCACTTGCATCATGGGGCACTGAGGATATTAAGAGAGATTGTGTATGGAGTTCCAGAGTTCAGTACAGAGCACCATGAGGTGTGAAAGGGGTGTGCTCTTTGGAAGTACACCAAGACTGCTTTTCCAAGCAGTGATAATAGAGCAACTGGTATCCTTGATCTAATTCATACTGATGTGTGTGGTCCTATGTCTTTTTCATCTTTGAATGGGTTCTTGTATTATGTCTCTTTCATTGATGACTTCTCATAGAAGTCTTGGATTTTCTTCATCAAGACCAAAGGACAGGTCTTCCAGTGGTTCCAATAGTTCAAATCTCTTGTGGAGAACTAAACATGGAGGAAAATTAGAGTGTTGAGATCTGATAATGGGGGTGAGTATACCTCCAATGAGTTCAGATACTTTTGTGCCTGAGAAGGCATCAGGAGAGAGTTGACAATTCCATACACCTCATAGCATAATGGGGTGGTTGAGCGAAAAAACAAGGTTATTGTTGGGGATGAGAGAGCCATGTTACATGATTAGGGGCTACCACTTTTTCTTTGGGCTGAGGTTTTCAACACTACAGTTTATCTGCAGAATAGGACTCCACACATAGTCTTGGGGGATAAGACTCTTGAGGAGGGTTTCTCTGGGAAGAATCATGTTGTTGGGCACTTCAAGATTTTTGGGTGCCTTACATATTCACATGTCCCTTCTGAGAAGAGGACAAAGCTAGAACCCACGACAGAGAAGTGGATATTTGTTGGTGCAATATCCCCAAGGACGAGCCCTATTGTAATCATGTTTATGAATTGTAAATCATGTTTTGTAGGCTGGTGAGCCAAGTATTGATAAGCTAGTAAGGCTTATGAGTTTATTAGGCTGGAGAGCCTAAGTATTAAGGACAGGAGCCTGTTTTTGTATATGTAATTATGCAGAACATTAATAAAAATATAAATATCGCTGTGTGCAGACCGACCCTGATGAATGAGTGATGGGGGACTAAGCTTCCATGGAGTGGGTAAGGGATTGGGGGCTGGAAGGTTCTAAAGAGAGGCTAAGTGTTGAGCCTAGGGGCTTAAGTCCTTGGGAATAATATTTTAATATTATTCCAAAAGCCATGTGAAATATATGTTTTGTCCTAAGTTCCTGGAGAGGAACGCATGCTGGTAGAGTTCATGCAGCTTCATGGGTGACATGTGTCAACCCAGGCACATGCAGTTAAAAACTGCATAAGTCAGTCATGGAGGGGGTCGCTCCTCATTCCATCATCCTATGCATCTGATTTCAGATACCCTCACGTAGCTCTGAGAACTAGAAAACTGAGACGTCTTCCTGAAGACCAAAAAATCATCCGTCTGATTTCATTATTGGTCGGTGTCTCCCCTTGACATACCTATGCACCATTAAGAGAATTGGTCAGGAGAGGAAAGTCGACTTGTGAGTTTGAGAACCCAGTCTATCCGCCATTGCAGAGCTCAATCCGTATACATTCTGTCTATAGGTTGTTGCTTTCTGTTTTCCTGAGTGGGGTTGTGTTGTGGTTATCCTCACCGTGTGGGAATTGAGTCAGAAGGGGCTGAAGAACTGGGTTGTAAGGCCCTTACTTGAAGGGGAAATCTGTCAGGCCTGTGAGAAGATATTTTCAGGACAAGGACTCTGCTGGGAACAGGTATTCTTCCAGAGAGAGTCTAGCACTAGCTACAAAGCTCTAAGACTTCCTAATCTTGCCTGTTGCTGAGACCTAGAGAGGGAGGTGAAGCACTGATGGACTATTCTTGTGAAGGTGTATACTCCCGGGCCGAACAGGCATGTGGGGAATGAGAGTCGGTGAGTAGTGGGCGTAAGAAGGCATCCTGGGAAGAATCCTTCCGGTTATTCTATGCAGTTTTCCCTGTAACCTCAGCCTAGACTAGGATTCCTTGCCTTGGGTGGAGCTTAGTCCCAGCTCGGGGGTGACCCACTGCTGATCTTGATGAGCAGTGTGGTCTAAGGCTGGGAGGTTCGTGGAAGGCCTGCACGTGGTTGGTGGAATTACGCCAGTAATAAAAGATAAGTGTTAATTTTGTACTTAATTTATAAGTATATGCATGTCCATGATTCTTGCAATATTATCATGTATTCTGCTGTAATCTTGAATTACTGTTAATCCCATTAAATCTGCATGCTAGTCGTAATTCTGTGATTACTCTGTTTGGTTTAGTTAAATGTGTGTAATATGACTTAATTCATGTTATATATATAAGTATGAGAATGTTTCTTCCACACAATAGTGTTTTCCCGACCAGTGGGATGACGGTCGGGGACGTTACAGTATGGTATCAGAGTGTGGTTTACAACACTGGACCTGAATGGGATGGATAAGTGGTCATTGGACCCGAAGTTCAGGTGGGAATCATGTCTGGAAGAACCAATTTTTGGACCTTTGAATGTTCCTGAGTGCCAAGGAGTCACTTGGTTGTGTTACAAAGCTCAGGAGGTGTAGCAGTATTATAGAACCCGCAGTCAGTGTGGTATATAGCCAGAGAGAGAGAGAGAGATATCTCAACGCATGAAGTGTTAGAGCTGTTGGATCTGATCAAGAGTAAAAGGAGATCCCTTACGACTGTTAGATCCAAAGAAGGTTCCGAAAGGATATCCGAGAAGCCTTTCAGGAGTTTGACTATCAGGAAAAGCGGGGAGCGCTGAGACACAAAAACCCGAAAACCCAAGAACATCTACATCATAGATCTGGGAGGAGGGCTCGACCGTTAGATCTTGTGGAGTCGCACTCGAGTTAGTCGCGAGAACCTTTCAGATTTCGCAAAGTCGGGAGATGGGAAGTGAGGAGAGGTGAACACCTCTGAAACCCGAAACCCCGAAATCCCAAAACGATCTACACCGTAGATCGTAGGAGAGGAGCTTGACCATTGGATCAAGTAGATGAATAGACTGTAATTTTGGAATTTTGGCAAACGAAAGTTTGAAATGTGTGGATGCACGAACTCCTGATGCCCGAAACTATGAAATGAAAAGTGAAAGTGGTGGGACCCTATGATGTCATCGAAAGTGATGTGGACCTTCTTAAGGACACCATGTGTCACTACCTTGGTTGGTGACCATTTTTTTGTGGGCCCAGGGGGAGAGAGGTCAGAAGTTTAGGAGTTGGGAGTTGGAGAGGGAAGTGAGTGCGAGGACCTCCAGGACCAAAACCCTAAAACCCGAAACCCCGAAGCCCCAAAATCCTGAAACCCGAAGTTTCGTTTGGAGAGCCTTGTAGGACCTAGCAGTTTAGTGTTTGATCATGGCCCGCGGACGCATGGGTTGGGGACTAAGAAAACGAGGGCTATCACCCGAAAATTGCAGAGCTAAATATAGCTCATAAAATTCGTGGAATTGAAACTTTTCGTATTCGCGTTGGTTTATGAATGTTGTAGTTTTATTAAGGGTTTAAGGCCCGACAAAATTCGGTTGACTGCACGTTGTGTGCGCAGAGTTGAACGAGTGTCAGGATAGCCGTGAATCAATGTCGAGTATAGAAATGGAAGAGGTGCGGATTGCCTCCAATTCAGAGAACGAAAAATAAGGAAGGGATGTCAACTTGGGAGTCGAAGGATTGAACTCCAATGGGCACAAAAGAGAATTGGATAAGGAAGGGCATGTGATGAAAATCATTGAAAGATTGCAAAAAGATGCCCAGGCTCACCGAGCTGATAGCTGAAAGTTCATGAGGGTCAGGGATCAGCAGGATGAATTCAACTTAAAGATGTTGAAGAGACTAGAAAGAATAGAAAGGAAATTGGAAAAGGAGAGTGACACAAGAAAAATAGGGAGTCGCAGGACCCCTGAGAGAAAAAGAAGACCGAGGAGTGGTAGCAGACATCGTTGTCGCTCCCCAAAGAATTCTGGTAAGGAAGCACACAGTAGTTCAAACCCATCCCCTACCAGAAAACACTGAAGATCTGGAGTGGATGAACTAAAAGGAGAGATGAACAAGATCAAGCCTCCTACATTTGATGGAGAACATAAGAAGGAGGAAGATGCTAAAACATGGTTGCTTGGCATGAGGAAATATTTCCAACTACAGAATTATTCCTCTCATGCACAATGAAGAATTTCAATGTATCAACTAAAAGGAAAAGCATCCATGTGGTGGGATCAGCTTGTGTAGGTGCAGCACATTAGAGAGAAAGATATCACTTGGAAGGAATTCAAGAGGTATTTCGAGAGGAAATACCTGACTAAAAGATACTATGACAGAAAGATGAAGGACTTCTTCAAACTCAAGCTGGGCAGCATGATCATTGATGAATACGAATGAAGGTTTTTGGAATTACTGAAGTATGTTCCATTCATCAAAGATGGGGATGCCATGATTCAGAGGTATCTGAGTGGATTGCCATCTCCCATTAGTGACAAGATTCATTATGATGATCCTAAGACTATGGAAGAAACAATAAGAAGAGAGAAATGCTTATATGAACAGCGAAGAGAAAAGCCTACCTTTCGGAAGGCTTGGGATGACTAGAAGAAGTTTAAAAAAGAACAGAGGCAGAAGGGAAACAAACCTCCCTTTTTCAGAAATAGTCCTCAAGGACAACCATCATTTAGAGAGCCGATAATGGCTGAAGTGGGGGAACAAAAGCTGAGATAGACGCCCATTTAGTGTTGGGGCTATAAAGAGAACCACGAGTACACAGGTTGTCCCCATAAAAATGACAAAGCAAGAGTTGTCCATAATGTTCAACAAGATGAAACAGTGGAGCACATGGGCAGTAGAATGCCAAGGATCTATGCGGCCCTGGACAACAAGCAAGATGAATTTCAATCGCACCTTAATGAAGTAGAAGGTATGACTAACAACCAACCATTTATTATTTTAATTGATTCAAGGGCTAGCCATAGTTATGTAGATCCTAGGGTGGTGGAAAGTTTGCATTTATCAAGAAGAAAACATGAAAAGTCTTGGTTAGTGCAGTTGGCTACATGAACCAAGAGGAAAGTCATTGAGTTGGTTAAGTCATGTCCTATGGACATGAAGGAATTGAGCATGAACATTGAATTGAGTATTCTGCCTTTAGGCTCTTCTGACTGTTTAATTGGGATGGACTGGTTGGACCAACACCATGCCCTCGTAGACTCTCGTAACAAGGAATTTACTTGCCTGGATGAGGAGGGGAATCGGAAAACAATCCAAGGAATTCCCAGAGCTGTGGTTGTTAGAGAAATCTCAACAATGCAGCTAAAAAAGTGCTACATGAAAGGTTGTCAATTGTTTGCAGCCCGTGTGGAGGAAGCATCTAGAGATGAAGTCTCAAAGATTGGATACCATGCTGTACTAACAAAGTTTGAAGATGTATTTCAGGAGGCACCCGGACTACCTCTGAAGAGATATATCGATTTTTCTATAAATTTGATGCCTGGAGTAGCTCCAGTGTCGAAAGCTCCTTATAGAATGAGTACACCAGAGCTAAAAATGTCGCAATTGCATCTTGAAGAGCTTTTGAAGAAGGGGTACATTCGCCCAAGCGTTTCACCTTGGGGTGCCACGGTCCTGTTCATGAAGAATAAGGACGGGACATCGAGGTTGTGCATTGATTTCAGACAGTTGAACAAAGTAACTGTCAAGAACAAGTATCCTCTGTCGATGATCGACGATCTTTTCGATCAGTTGAAAGGTGTGAAAATATTGAAGATAGATCTTAGATCAGGATATCATGAGGTAAGAATAAAGGATGAAGACATCAGCAAGACCACCTTTAGAACAAGGTATGGTCATTATGAGTTCACAGTGGTACCATTTGGGTTGTCGAACGCACCTGTTGTTTTTATGTGCTTGATGAATGGTGTATTCAGGGACTATCTAAACAAGTTTTTCATAGTCTTTCTGGATGACATTCTAGTGTATTCCAAGTCAGAGGAAGAGCATGAACAACACCTAAGGATGGTGCTGCAAGTGTTGAGATAACACCAGTTGTATGCCAAGTTGAGCAAATGCTCGTTTTATCAAAGGTAGATCCATTACTTGGGGCACATTATTTTAGAAGAAGGGATCGTCGTGGATCCTGAGAAGGTTGAGGCCATCAGAGAATGGCCAGCACCAAGGAATGTGGTGGAAGTTAGATCCTTTATGGGTCTAGCCTGCTATTACAGAAGGTTTATCGCGGGGTTCTCAAAGATAGCTCACCCTATCACTTCCTTGCAAAGGAAGGAGAAAAATTTTCAGTGGACTGAAGAGTGTGAGAAAAGTTTCCAGCGATTTAAGAAGCTGTTAACCAATTCTCCAATCTTGAAAATTGCAAATCCAAATGTGGATTTCATGGTGTGAATAGATGCATGTAAAGAAGCGCTGGGAGGAGTTCTTAGTCAGAATGGATTTGTAATCTGTTATCAGTCCAAGAAGCTGAAAGAGCACGAAAATAATTATGCCACTCACAATTTGGAGTTGGCAGCAATCGTTCACACTCTGAGGAAATGGAGACATTACTTCATGGGAAGGAGATTTGAATTAAGAACAGACCACAACGGTCTAAAATACTTGTTTGACCAACCTACCTTAAATGTTAGGCAGAGTAGGTGGCTGGAGTTTCTCTGTGAATACGACTTTGATATCAAGCATATCAAAGGGAAGGAAAACAAGGTGGTCGATGCACTCAGTAGAAAGGTGCACAACTTACATGATTCAGCCATTAGCATGTACAGGACTGATATTAAGGATAGAATTTTGGAAGCTGCAAATGCAGATTTGCAGTATAGAGACTTGGTAGCAAAGTTACAACAGAGTGAGAGACCACAGAAAGAGGAAAACTACACCTTGGAAGCTGATGGAATACTTATGTACAAAAACAAAGTGTATATACCCAATGTCCAGGGTTTGAAACTTGTGATTCTAAGAGAAATGCATAACATGAATTATGCTGGACACCCTGGATATCAAAAGACTATGGCAGCAGTCAGGAGCCATTACTTTTGGCCATGTATGAAGAAAGAGATCGTTGAATATATCGCCATATGTATGAAATGCCAGAAGGTTAAAGCTGAGCACAGGCACCCAGCAGGGTTGCTACAACCTTTTCTCATTCCTGAATGGAAGTGGGAAGTGGTGACAATGGATTTTATTACAGGATTTCCCAGAACAAGCAAGCTGCATGATTCAATCATGGTAGTGGTGGAAAAGCTTACAAAATCTGCCCATTTTATTCCACTAAAAACTACTCACAAGGCAGCAGATGTTGTTGATATTTTCATGAAGGAAGTGGCATGATTGCACGGAATTCCTAAAACAATTGTGTCTAACAGAGACCCAAAATTCACCTCGAATTTCTGGAAAGGATTGTTCAAAGGATTTGGAATGAATCTGAACTTTAGTATAGCTTATCATCCTAAGTCTGATGGACAGACAGAGAGGGTGAACAGAGTGATAGAAGACATACTGAGAATGTATGTGATGGACAAACCATCAAAACAGGAAGACTACCTACACTTGGTAGAATTCGCTTACAACAATGGGTATCAAGCATCATTGAAGATGAGCCCATTTGAAGAACTTTATGGCAGAAAGTGCAATACTGTAGTAAGCTGGGATAATCTAGCTGACAGGGCAATAATTGGGCCAGAGTTGCTCATGGAAATGGAAGAGCAAATGCTTAAAATTAAGTAGAATTTAAAACTTGGCCAAGATAGGCAGAAATGTTATGCTGACAAAAACAGAACCCACAGAGAATTCAAAGTGGGTGTTCATGTTTTCCGGAAAGTAAAAGCTAATAGAAGTTCCCTGAAGTTGGGAAACTATGCCAAGTTGGCAGTGAGATTTTGTGGGCCATTTGAAATCCTAGAAAGGATTGGGCCATTTGCATATATGCTTGCATTACCTGCATCCATGACTGTACATAATGTGTTTCATGTTTCATTGCTTAAGAAACTTGATGCTAATCATGTTATCGATTGGAATGTGATTTAGGTGGAGCAAGAAGGTATCCTACAAGTGCATCATGTGCGCATATTGGACAGGAAAAAAAAACAGCTCCGGAATCGAGCTATAGGGCTTGTAAAGGTCTAGTGGACCTGGTACAGTCCTGAGGACGTGACATGGGAGCATGAGGATGCTATGCGGGCATAATACCCACATCTTTTTTAATATTTTGGAAATCTTGTTGATGTTGTGTGAAAGTTGCACTGAGGACAGTGCAAAAATAAGGGGAGGGGATTGTAATATCCCCAAGGATGAACCCTGTTGTAATCATGTTTATGAATTGTAAATCATGTTTTGTAGGTTGGTGAGCCGAGTATTGATAAGTTGGTAAGGCTTATGATTTTATTAGGCCGGAGAGCCTAAGTGTTAAGGCCGGGAGCATGTTTTTGTATATGTAATTATGCAGAACATTAATAAAAATATAAACACCACTGCATACAGACTGACCACGATGAATGAGTGATGGGGGACTAAGATTCCACATAGTGGGTAAGGGATTGGGGGCTAGAAGGTTGGAAAGAGAGGCTAATTGTTGAGCCTAGGGGCTTAAGTCCTTGGGAATAATATTTTAATATTATTCCAAAAGCCATGTGAAATATATGTTTTGTCCTAAGTTCCTAGAGAGGAACGCATGCTGATGGAGTGCATGAAGATTCATGGGTGACATGTGTCGACCCAAGAACATGCAGTTAAAAACTGCAGAAGTCAACCGTGGAGGGGGTCGCTCCTCATTCCATTATCCTGTGTGTCTGATTTCGGATACCCTCACGCAGCTATGAGAACCAGAAAACCGAGACATCTTCCTGAAGACCAAAACATCATCCGTCTGATTCCATTATTGGTCTGCATCTTCCCTTGACATACCTATGCACCGTTGAGAGAACTGGTCGGGAGAGGAAAGTGGACTTGTGAGTTCGAGAACCCAGTCTATCCACCATTGCAGAGCTGAATCCGTACCCGATATGTCTGTAGGTTGTTTCTTTATGTTTTCCTGAGTGGGGTTGTGTTGTGGTTATCCTCACCGTGTGGGAATTGAGTCGGAAGGGGCTAAAGAACCGGGTTGTAAGCCCCTTAGTTGAGGAGGTAGTCTGTCAAGACTATGAGAAGCTACTTCTAGGTGAAGGAGTCTGCTGGGAAGTGGTATTCTTCCAGAGAGAGTCCAGCACCAGCTACGGAGCTCTAAGACTTCCTGATCCAGCCTGTTGTCAAGACCTAGAGAGGGAGGTGAAGCACTGATGGTCTATGCTTGTGAAGGTGTATACTCCTAGGCAGAACGGGCATGTGGGGAATGAGAGTCCATGAGTAGTGGGCATAAGAAGGCATCCTGAGAAGAATCCTTCTGGTTATTATGTGCATTTTTCCCTGTAACCTCAGCCTAGACTAGGATTCCTTGCCTTGGGTGGAGCTTAGTCCAAGATCGGGGGTGACCCACTATTGAGCATGATGAGTCGCATGGTATAAGGATGGGATGTTCATGGAAGGCATGCACGTGGTTGGTGGAATTACGCCAGTAATAAAAGATAAGTGTTAATTTTGGAATTAATTTATAAGTATATGCATGTCTGTAATTCTTGCAATATTATCATGTATTCCACTATAATCATGAATTACTGTTAATCCCATTAAATCTGCATGTTAGTCGTAATTTTGTGATTACTCTGTTTGGTTTAGTTAAATGTGTGTAATATGACTTAATTAATGTTATATATATAAGTATGAGAATGTTGTTTCCGCACAGTAGCGTTTTCCCGACTAGTAGGATGACGGCTAGGGACGTTACAGTTGGGTATAGTGAAACTTCAAAGGCTTTATGTATATACATCCATTTCTTGAGGAAGACAGTTTTGATAAGGGATGTGAGATTTGAGGAGGATGGAGCCTTTAGGAAGTCACGAGGGAGTGAGAGGGGTGAGCAGTCATCACCTTAGATGTAGGTGAGTCCACAACAGACTTCCATGGCACAAAGTTCAGGTCCACCAATTTTGGTGACGACTGGACCACAGGTTACATGGCTACGAATGTCAGGATCACAGGTTATTGGTCCACAGGTTTCAGGATCGAGTTCTCCAAATTCTACTTCAGGTTCATAGTCTTCAGGTGATGGGGTTGAGCAGGGAGAGTCCCCTCCACTCGACACTACTTCAGAGAAGAGGAATCCCAAGTGGCTTCAGGACACTTTGAGGGAGGCACAGGGTTTAGTGTGGAATCCCAGGCAGGATGTGAGGGAGAGTAAACCTTTAGAGAGGTTTTGCAGCTATATTGCAATGGTGAGTAACATCAAAGAGTTTGAGCCTTCCACCTTTGAAGAGGCAGTTGATAGGGAGGTTTGGAGAGATTCCATGATGGAAGAGTACAATTCCATCATGAAGAATGATGTTTGGGAGGTGGTTCCTAGACCTGAGGGGAAGTCAGTGGTGACTTCCAAGTGGTTGTACAAACTCAAGTATATTGTATATGGCAGCATTGAAAAGTACAAGGATCGGTTCATGGCTTGGGGATTCTCACAGGTAGAGGGATTTGATTATGATGAGACCTTTTCTCCAGTAGCTAGATACACTTCGATTAGGGTTGTAATCTCCATTGTAGCAGAGATGGGTTGGAAAACCCATCAGATGGATGTGAGGACTGCATTTCTGAATGGTCTCATTGAGGAGGAGGTTTATATTGAGAAGCAATGTGGATTTGAGGTTCATGGGAGTGATTCTCATGTATGCAGAGTTAAGAAGGCCTTGTATGGGCTAAAGAAAGATCTTAGATCTTGGTACTCCGGGATAGATGCATACTTGCAACAGATGGGTTTCATGAAGAGTGAGGTGGATCCCAACTTGTACTTCATTGTGGTTGGAGGTGATCCTCTCATTCTTGTGCTATATGTGGATGATCTCTTTATTATAGGGGTTGAGACACTCATAGTTGGTTGCAAGGAAAGCCTTTCTTTAGAATTCAAGATGAAATACATTGGGTTGATGCACTACTTCTTGGGGTTGGAGGTTTGGCAAGAGGATGGACATATCTTTCTAGGACAGGGTAGATATGCGGATGAGATTCTAAGGAGATTCTGGATGGAGGATTGTAGACCCATGTCCATACCTATGAAAACCAACTGAAAGAAGCTACATTCTTCTGAGTCAGAGTTGGTTGATCCCGCGGTGTATCGTCAGTTGATTGGTTCGTTGATGTATCTAGTCAACACAAGACAATATATTTGTTTTGTTGTTAACTCTCTTAGTCAGTTTATGGTGGAGCCTCAGAGATTACATTGGATTGCAAAAAAACATGTGCTCATGTACCTTAAGGGTACGGTCGATTTTGGCCTGAAATATGAGAGAGGGGATGGAGCTCGGTTGATTGGCTATTCAGATTCAGATTGGGTAGGATGTGTCAGTGACAGAAAGAGTACCTCACGGTGTTGATTTGGATTGGGATCAGCAGTGGTGTCTTGGTTCAGTCAGAAGTAAAATTCAGTGGCTTTGATTTCTACGGAGGGTGAGTACATGGCAGCCAATCAGGCTAGTTGTGAGGCCATTTGGCTTCACAAGTTGTTAGTTGGATTATTTGGTGTGGAGATGAGACCCAAGATGATCTACTGTGACAATCAAAGTTGCATTAAACTCTCTGAGAATCTATTTTTCCATGATAGGTCTAAACACATTAAGATTAGATATCACTTCATCCAAGACCATGTTCAGAGAGGGGAAGTTGAGCTACAATATGTTTCCACCGATGAGTAGATTATAGACATCCTCACAAAAGCTTTGGTGAAAAGAAAGTTTCTTCCTTTTAGAGATAAGATTGGGGTGGTGAGGAACACTTTCCTCGGTAAGAGGGAGTGTTAAATTAATTAAATAAAAGTACCAAGGAAAAGTGTTTCTCATCACTTAGCCGCCTAGGGGTGAGAAAGTGTCCAAAAGAAGTCTATAGAAATTAATTTTATGAGAGATCAAATTAAAAGTGACTTTTGGAACTTTGTGAGGGAAAATGAAAAGTCATGACTCTTCAGTTTTCTACACCAAGTCTACTTAGAGACTAAGGCTCTCTCATTCATTCATTCCTAGAGTTTGAGAGAGAAAGAGCTTGAGATAGTCAAGCTGGGAGAGAGACCACATGAGCAGATTGTGGCATAAATTCCAAGGAAATTTTTTTGCACAGAAATCGAGGCAAAGTACAATGCAACAATGAGACCATATTGTATATATTTCTAAGTATATAAATCGAGGCAAAATACAACAACAACAGTGAGACCGTATTGTATGGATTTTTGGGCACAGAAATCGAGGAGCATTTTTTGCACTATTTTCTATGTTGAGTTTATGCACGGAAAAAGAGACAAGTGTGTGTATTAATTACTGAATATGACTGTTGTAAATATCTCTCATTTATTTGAATAATAAAAGCCAACCCTCTCGCTGGTTTTCCCCTTTGTGGGTTTTTCTAGGGTCTGAATTTATAGACCAAATCTCTGTGTTGAATTTTCTGTGTGTGTGATTTATTTCTGGTTAAATTGTTGTAGAATACTTCTTGTGTTTTGGTTCTGAGAATTTAATTTCATGCCTACTAATATGCAACAAAAAATATGCAATGTGGTTTGGGAATTTAATTATGTGTCTTAGTGAGACTTGAAACCAGGTTGGGGTCTGAAAACTTTACATGCACTGAGAAGTGGTTATGTAGTGCCTCAATAGGATCTTGCATCTACCATATTCCATATTTCAATGTTGGTGTGTGTAATTGCATCCCTATTCATATGACTATGTTGAAGCCAAGTGAAACACCACATAAGAGATGTTTGCACAACAATTGTCGGGTCTACTTCTTGTGCCACACAATTTCCATGAAATAGGAAGACGAGGAAAGCATACCCAATTAGGTATAGACATTGGAACCCACCAACCCAACGAATACCAAATATCGGCTCTTGATCCACTCTACACTAAGAACAATTGCAAGAAATTGAATATCTCATGTGGCTCATGTACATACTATAAGAAGTTCTTTGAATTGGTTGGGAGACCTTTTAATTTTATGCATACCCTACCATTTTGCATGCTCTCCAGTGGTTAATCTATGGGCATGTAGTAATCTAAAAAAAATAGTAGTATGTTACAATGTCATGCCTTCGTTGTGTCTTCCATTGTCAACTCTAGGGTCACATATTTTATCTATAAATGTCTCTTTTCTTTGAAAACCCTTTTTAGTTCTATCACCACCCCAAAATTTTAGATTCACAAAACCCCATTTTCTTAAGAATTTAGACCTGTGCTCCCATCTCTCGAAATATTCTTGGATATCATCGCATTTTGAGGCTGGAGCAAGGCTCACATATGATAATATGTGAGCTTGAAATTGCAATTCAAAGCAACACTCTTTAATTTCTTCTTATAAAACAACAATGGCGTTCTTTATTTCTTCTTCTAAAACAACAATGGCAGTTGCTCCTCTGTAAGGTAATTTGCCTAATTTTATCAAAATAATTTTTTTTTTCTCTAATTTCTTATTCTAAAACAACAATGGCAGTTTCTCCTCCTTAAGGTAACTTTTCGTAACTGTTGCTAGTGGTTGTGTAGGGATGGTTGGCTTGGAATACTAAATGATATTTTGTGTAAACTAGGAATGACAATAGGGAGTGGAGGGGAGAATGCAGTTTACCCAGAACCAAGTGAAGTTTCAGTTTCTTATTAGCTAGTGAGTGATCCACTTAGATCCACCTAAGTGGATCCATGTGAATATCATCCACTAGCAGTTCAATATGGACATGTTCCTCCAGTTCCAACACCTAAGCAATCCATGTGTCCAACACTCTAAACAACTTGCACCCCAGGTATGCTAAAATTCTTGTCATGTATCTTCTCCTTGTCCACTGCTACTAATATGTGCTTTCCCTCATCCTTGACAATGTCAATAGAAACAAAATATTAATACCACTAGCACAGCCACATCATTGTATGATGTGGTTGATGAACGCCGAAAGGCAATTTAGATATGCTAAGGCTTCTAAAATTCGTATAAATTTGTTGAGAGTGATACAAACCTTAACCCTAATTTTAATAATGTATTAATTATTTTCAAAATTATTTATGTTTTTATTAATAACATCATCATATTTTCATAAGCTTCAATTTTATTAACACCATTTAGACACAACTAGAGTGGTAGAAGTAAAATGATTGGATAGAAAGTAAAATAATTAAAAGAGTTAAACATTATTTTTAACTCTCCATACACACATGAAACATATAGGTAAAGAAGTCTCCACTCACGCAACATTATTAAAAAAAGTCTCTTGGTTAGCATCAATGAAGTTTAAAGAAGTTTGGCTAACAACATGATTTCTAAGTCTCCACTCACGCAACATTAATTTAAAAAAAACACATATAACTGGTAAAAAGTAGATCTGACACTAGCGCCACCACTAACAACGCCCACACCTCAACTTATATCATTGTTATTAAAAAAACAATACTCCCATTATTCTTTCTGTATTTCATAATAATTGTTGAAATACAAAATGTGTGAGTAACATAAATCATGAGTGGTTACTAAGGTTATTGTCTAGTTATTACTCAAATACAACGTGCTTGACATCGCTCCGAGCTATTATTTTTCTCTTTGTACTGATTATAATTATTTTATGTGATGTAGACAATTTTTAATTATTATCTTACAACATGGTAGCCATCGTTCCAGGCCACCGACCCAAAGACTATTTCTGAATTGGGCGGTCTCAGCGCCATAATTGCATTGGAAAATCCAAGATATATTTATGTAGAAAACCCATAGATGTGAAGTCGTGCTATTGGATGTATAAACAGATGATACAAATAGTAAAAAAACATGATTGCAAAATTCACATGGAACTTTGAAATAATGGCACTCTCAATTAATTACCCCTCCTTGCGCTTTTATAGAAAACTTTGCAGAGATCATTGCCTAGAAATAGGATATCTGCATACTTACAATTCAAGTACCCATAAATAATTCATTTTTCATAACTTAACTAATTTTAATCTCCATAACTTCACCATTTATAGTAAATTATACCTAATCATACCATATGATGAAGTTTTGATGTGCTCAACGATCTCAAAGGCCTACTCGAAGTTGTTCTTATGAGGTTAGTTGGACGAGAACCCATTATATTCAGCCAATGCCATTATAGCTTGAGCCTGGTCCAATTATTGAAACTATAAAAATGAAAGAGACTATAGTCAATTTAAACACGATTTAGATAAAATAAAGATTTCCTTTTGCACAGAGACATTATAGACCTTCATATTCCCTAAAATTGTTGAGTGAGAAGGCCAAAAATAGGGTGTTTCCACAAGCCTACTTGAATCAATATCAATGCTCATTTTTCCAGGAGAATATCTCACAAAGTCCTTATCATTATACAATACCTTGGATTCAATAGAAGGCTCCTTGTAATGACCCCTACCATGAGTGGACTAATCCTTTCTTTCATCTCTCAATCCTTGTATCGAAAGCATCTGATGCATAAATAAATCAATTCAATACTCGTGCCTCGGATTACCATGCTTGCATTAATTGAAACACCCTCCATGAAAAGTGGAATTCTACATTATCACGCTTGCTTCACATCCCATAAAACGTATTGACCAACATCCATACCAAGTCGGCACTCTTCACATCCCAGGAAAATGTACTGGGTTAAACGTGGCATCCATACCATGCTCATAATGGCACTATTCGCATCTGAGGAAAATATGGCCATGAAACCATTGTCCCACTTACCCCACCAGTAAAATACCCTGTAAAAAATATTAACGGGCCTCCACATAGTTAAAAATCTTCAGATATTATTAACATAATTTACAATTATTATGTTAATTTCTCTAATTACCTTTTTTAATGATGAACGAATATCTTTTGTCATGCAAGGAAGTTAATGGCTAGAATCATAGCCCTTTATTTATTGTGACGACAAAGAATATTCAGACCATATAAAATCGTGTCCATTAAAAACCCCATTGTAATTAAAAGGCCATTAAATATAACAATTTCCAATAGGTGTACGCCTTTCGACGTAAACATGTTTATGGATCTAGTCCTACAAATATGGTCATTGGCTGGTAGAATTTGTATAATCTAGATAGACAACCAAAATAAAAATGGAATAAAAGCATAGGACGCACCACTAATTTTTATACGAGATCATTGTCGGAATACTTGTCAGTCTATCTCAGAATACATGTGTGGAAGAATTCCACCATTCCATGTTATCTCCCAAACAGAAGTCGTTATTTTTTATATGAGAAGGTGGTGATCCTGCATAAAAATTTGTGGTGCATCATGTGTGCATATTCTATTTTATTTTTCGTTGTTTATCCTGATCCTACAAATTCTATGATTCAACGACCATATTTGTAGGACTAGATCCCTAAACATTTTGGTATTAATATTGTGTTTGTATTGACATTGTTATTCTCTTCTTTGAATAAAAGTCATTATCCTTGTTTCCCAATTTATGATATAAATATATATACATCATTGTAGATTATAGTATATACTAATTACACTATCTACAAATGTACATCAAGGAATCACACTCAACATATCTAAATCCCCAAAGCTATTGACGCCTTTTCTTAGAGGTCATTTTCAAAACTACTTTGTTACAATGAGTATCTATGAGTTTCATATGAACATATCATATGGATCATATGGATGAACTTGTGTTGTTTTCTATCATTTTTGTCTCCAATAACATGTACAATTTAAGAATGTATCTTAAGAACATAAATATACATGAAAATGGCTACAAACGAAAGCACATTATACATGCACTAGATATTTTTCATGCCTAGATATTAGATACATGAAGTAGATATTAGGTTTCCTAGTTATTATATGGATCAGTTTGAAACATTGAAAAACTTCATTGCCTCTCCACTTCATAAGTTATGTGCTCCATGCCGACGAATGTGTTGATATTATGGTCGATTCGGGAAGTATTAACCTCCATGTGTAACCTTTGACTAGAATGGAATATTTTGTAAGCAAGAGAAACCCTAAATAGATGTGTAGAAACCCTAGAAGACAAGTCGTCTAAGTAAAAGAATTAATATTCAAGTATTAGATTCTAAAAGGACAATTCAGCATAGACAAGTGACAAGAACCACTATAAATAAGAGATGATCTAGCTCATTTGTACACAGACTTCACACACTCTCTCAGTCAAGTTTGGTGCAAGTTTGGAGCTGCAGCTGCAAGGATGGAAGGTGGATCTCCTGGGATGGTTCTTGGTCTCTCTTTCTAGCTCCATATAGCCTAATATGTGTGCCCTATCCTCTAGTATCTCTTGGTGGTGTTCTTGGTGTTGGTTCTTGGTGGTATTCTTGGTAAGTGCAAAACTGCAGTTGTTGCAGCTGAGTATTGTTATTGTTATGTGGCTTTGGTACTTTATGTTTCGTGAGATATATTTGGAGAAAGATGATCTCTCTTGGTTATATCTTGGTTCTAGTGATGCTTCCGGAATCATTCTATATAGAAAAGGTTATGGTGCTTGGGGGTGGATGCATGCCTATGGTTGGGTGACAATAGTGATATTGTCTATGGTAAAATGAGTACATCTCTTTAGTTCTAATAGGTTATGGTCCCACACAACCTTCAAGATAGTCTAACCACTAGAAGATAGTGTGGCAGTTCTTTTTTAAGTTCGTTGTGGCAACAGTTACAACTATAGCTAGATTTTCTGATTATGCAGCTACAACAAACCCTCACCCTTATGTTCGGGGACTTTTGATGAAGTGTTTGAACTAATTCCATGAAATCCTAGTGTTCCCTAGCCTAACACACCTCTTGGTACCATCAACTAGAAAAAATGTTAGGCTTGAATTTTTTTCAAAGTCAAAGTCAAAGTTTGACTGGTCAAAGTTAAAGGTTGACTAATCAAATTCAAAGTCAAAGGTTAAATTCTGGTCAAATTGATTTTGTGGTCAAAGTTGAATTTTAGATTTTCTATCTTGATCTAATCATTGAATCTTCTAATTCAGCTTCTAATCTCTTCTTGTCAAGATGGTATCTAGTTTCACATTGGAAGACAAGTTGGATGATGCTACAAGACTTCAAAGTTATGCACTTGTATATTCTATCTGTGACATTCCCCAAAAATAAATATTTTAATTTTTGTGTGCTGGAAATTTATTTCCGTTTTTGGCAAATTCGAATCTGGAAAATTTTTGCCATTTATGGAAATTTTGAATTTCGAATTTAATAATTGTATTTAATTATTGTGACTGTTGGGCAGAGATATGTTTGGACTCAACTAACTATTTGACTATGACACTTTTATCACAACAAAATATTTATATTAACTGCAGGGGGACAAATGGAACAACCATGTTAAAAATCAGTTGACCATTACTCCATGAGTGGGGAACAAGTTGGAACTGCCTCTGGGCTGATGATTACAAGTGGAAAATCAGATATTTGGCCACTGGCAGCCCCTGAAAGTCAAGGATTAAGAAAAGCTGTGAAAATCTCGAAAGGAGGGAAAAGACCTGGGGAAAAAAATGGATAAATAGCATATGCGAGGGGGCAGGACGCTGCCAAGTATGCTGGGAAAGGATTCCTGAGCTCTCTTGTTGTTATGAACACTGTGGATTGAGTGTGAGGCAAGAGGAGCCTACTGAAACATAATTGTCTTGATGTTATGAACATTGTTGAGTAAGTGTGAGGCAAGAGGAGAACTGTTGGAATTGAAGGACAATGTTGAGGAGGAGTTTCCAAGTTCGCCCTCATGGATTCATGGTCAGGCTAGGGGGTGAATCGGGAAAGTAGATTTGGCTACCCTGTTCTACGGTTGGGAGGAATGTGGTTGTTCCCTTTGTCTTCCCGTGGATTGGATTCAGATATGTTAATTTTCCCCTCTCTATTATGAATGGCTATGGCTTTTGATGTTATGTATCTATTGAATCTGAATTGGAATAAGTTATATTCTCTATCTGTATGACCCTTTTTGCATCTGGTGTATTGAATCTGACTAAATCAGATCTGTAACGAATTCTTCCCACTTTTTGTTCGAACTTTTTATTCGATGCTATGTATCTAACAATATGCAAACAATATATTAGATGTGTTTAGAATGAAAAAATTCGGAAGTTAAAGAATTTTGGAAACCCCTTTTTGTTTTTGTTTTTCGGATGCTAAAACAATCTTGGGAATCGACACCTTTCGGAGGTTTTTGCTTCCTTGTTTCTTTTCAGAATGGGATACCCTTTCCTTAGTCAAGGTCTATGACGAATTTAGAGATTTTCCCTTACAGAAAACCTTTATCCTTTTGTATCCTTCTATGCGTGTAAAATTCTTAAGTCTTTATGCTTTCGGGATTCGAGAATTGTTGGGTGTTGTTGTTCGACATTTGAAACCCCGAAAACCTGAATCCTGACATAGGGTAATTTTTTTATGTAGGGTTCTTGGTCATAAAAACCCCAAAGTTGCTTGTATTGTTAAGACTGTGGTAGTGTTATAGGTACTAGCAGATAAGGGAGTAATTATAAATTTCACAATCTTAATTAAACTTTGAAGTGATGAGTAAATGCTCATTATATCGTCGATTAGAAAACTTAAGTCGAATGGTAAGGACAATTGATGATAGTCAGGACTCTAAACAAACCTTCAGACTCAAGTCCTCTAACAGAAAGATTACTTGCTTGAGATCTCAAAAAAATTTCAAGGATAAATGTACAAATAAAAAAAAAAAAATCTATGGTGATTTTTGAGGTACATTACATATGGTATCAAAGCAAAAGTTACAACATTGGGCCTGAACAGGGCCACATTAATTACTTAGTATACATTCTGATTTATGAAAAACTAATAAATCTTGTGGATTACAAACAGAAAGCTTTTATGTTTTGTGGTGAATAATGGCATCCCAAGAAGGTGCAGAAATCAGGGTGGAAGAGAATCCGCAACAAGGACCTCCTAGAGAGCCAAGACATAATAGTGATGGAAGCTCACCCATGGAGGTGTTGGAAACAATGAGAAACCTTATTGTTGAACTATAGGTTTTCAAGGCTGACAATGAAAAATTGAAGAAGGCACGGCAGGAACAACAAGAGATAAATGAAGTCCTGTTGCATAGTATAGTAACCAAGAAAATCCCAAAAGATGATAACCCTGTGGAAGAGGTCAGCAAAAGGGCCTCCAAGATTTCTGGTGCGAAAATAGAAAAAGGAGACAATTAGTCTGAAGGGACACCTTCAGCTGAAGACAAAACCATACCAGACAAAAAAAGAAAACAAACACACCACCTTGAAGGAGAATTTAAAAAGATTAAACCAGCTACCTTTGATGGAGAGTCCAGGATAGGAGAAGAAGCTGAGGCATGGTTGTTGGACATCAAAAAATACTTCCAAATATACAACTATTCCAGCAATATGAAGGTCAGAATGACCATCTACAATCTGAAGGGGAAGGCCATCATTTGGTGGCAGGACCTGAAATTGGCCAAGGGCCTAAAGGAGAAACAATTGGAATGGTCCGACTTCAAGAAGTATTTTAAGAAACAATACATTTCTGAAAGCTATTATGAAAGGAAGACGAAAGAATTTTATGAATTACGACTCGGACAAATGATGATGGATGACCTTATAAATAAATTTCTGGAACTACTAAGGTTCATACCATACATCCGGGATGTAACACCTTGTTTCCCCCAGCTTGTAAATATAACTCGACTGGCCAAGAACTATGGCAAACTCATAAATGTGAATATGTGATGTAAATGGACCTTGAGGAAAAGGTCAATGAATGTGAATGACATTTTGAATTTATTGCAGGACTGCTAAGAGGGGATGTGCAGAAAAAGAGACCACGATGGCGGTGGAAGGCACCTGGAAAGGTGGCATTAACGTCCACCTAGAATTAATACCGTATTTGGACTCCACTGGCTCGAAGAACCAAAAGCGGCTCGCTGGCCCTAAATTAAATGTCTCGCAAGCTGGTAGGTAGATGGTTTAATGAGGGATGGGAGGTGAACCTCCCATCCATAGAGTCATCAGGCCTGATCAACGCGAGGGTAATCGCGCCACACGCAACCTCGCAAGAGGATAAGGCGTGGGGTAGAAGCGATGGAGAGGGGAGACGTGAGGGGAGAACTCTGGAAATATGCAGAGTGAGTGATAGCAGAGAGGAAGGATTGCAACCTTCGCTCCTGATCACTGGAAAACAGAGACGCAGTCTCACAGCATCATGGTCTCAGCTCAGGGGTGGCTAGTGGTAAATCTGTCGAGAGTCGCTAAGCCTACAGTTGGGTGGAAATGAGCACCCCTCTCAGCAGTTTCTTGACCCCTAGTGACATCTCTGATAAGTGTTTTGCCTCTGGCATCTTGAAATATATATATATATATGCTTATTCTGATAATTATGCTCATAAGTTGTGAAACTGCGAATGATTTCATTATAAGAATGATTGTATGGTGTTTTGATCAGTACTAGTAGTTGCATATTTATATGGAAAGACTACGTATGGTTTATTTCCTCATGAATTCGTTAGTTTTGTGCGTACTGTTCCAATTCAGACTTCACGCCTGGCTCTCAGGAGGATGACATCCTTATATACCTCAGGTAGTACCCTGAGTAACTCTCCCCATAGAATCACCTTCCATGGAAAGCCCATCAAGAACCGGGAAGGCGGCTGTGAAGGCGTAAGGTCTTAGTAACCCTGCAGGAAGAGGAATGATCCTCTTGAAAACTGAGATGATAGCATAAGGATGAAGTAACAAATCGACGGATGAGATCCCATCGGGAGATCTGTGGTCACTCACAACCGTCAGATCGGAAGGAGAGGATGGAGTGTTAAGTGCCTTAACCTTGATAGGTGGTGATCGACGGATGAGATTATGTCGGGAAATCTGCGGACACACCCGACCGTTGGATTGGTAGGAGAAGGTAAGGTGTTAAGATGCCTTACCCCTTTTCTTTCTTCCTTACCCCTTTTCTTTCTATGTCTTCATGGGCAGCGAGGAATTTGGGATTGTAGATCTCCAAGGTCCATGAGATTATCCGGACCGTGGATCTTTTCCACGTCCAAGGAGTTGTGAAAGAATGCTTGGGTAGGAATCGATCTGGGCCATCAGATCTCGACTGGAAAAACCCGACAGTCGTTGGATCTATCCGGAGTTACCCGAGGGTTAAAAACCCCCATGAATCGGGATTTTCTATGATGAAAACCCCGGAGTAGATCTGAGCCGTCCGATTTACGGAGGGCACGTGTTGTAAGATCTCCCATTTCGAGAAATCGGGAATTGCGGAATCAGGATTCCTGTTGACAAGGGTTCGGGACTTTCCATTGTGGAAACCCCGGAGTAGAACTAAGCCGTCCGATTGATGGAGGGCACATGTCGTAAGATCTCCCATTTCGGGAAATCGAGAATCGCGAAATTGGGATTCCGGTTGACAAGAGTTCAGGACCTTCCATGGTGGAAACCCCAGAGTAGATCTTAGCCATCCGATTGACGAAGGCCACGTGTCGTAAGATCTCCCATTTTGGGAAAATCGGGAATCATGGAATCGAGATTCCTGTTGACAAGGGTTTGAGACTTTCCATTGTGGAAACCCCGGAGTAGATCTGAGCCGTCCAATTGACGGAGGCCATGTGTCGTAAGATCTACCATTTCGGGAAATTGGGAATCGCAGAATCAGGATTCCTGTTGACAAGAGTTTGGGATTTTCCATGGTGAAAACCCCAGGATGGATCTGAGTTGTCTGATTGACGGAGGCCACGCGTCGTGAGATCTCCCATTCTGGGGAATTGGAAATTGCGAGATCGAGAGTCCTAGCGACAAGGGGTCGGGACTTTCCTGGGTGGAAACCCTGGAGCAGTTGTGGACCGTCTGATTTAAGGAGGTGACGTGTTGAGATATTACCCATTTCGGGGAAACAGGGATCAGGGATTCGGGAGTTCCATTGACAAAAACTCAGGCTCTTGCCTTGACAAATCCCGATCCATAATGTCGAGAAAATAACATGTAGCTAAATCTCGATGGACGGACAAGATTCCTTCGGGAAATCTCAGTGTCCGTAACGACCGTCCGATGTGAGGAAGAGATGTCAGTTTTACACTGGGGCGCGAACGCGCATTAGGGTAAGTAGTGAGCAAATCTGGATGGCCAGAGTCCACCCGCCCAGATCTACGACTGAGGATGAATTCCGGAGCCCCCTTTCCATTCTGCTTTTAATGGGGGGGGTCCGGAATTGGACACGCAACTCTCGAACAGTCGATATTAATTCATCATGATCAATGGCTCTCAGGTGGATTCTGGATCCCCCTTGCCATTCTACCTTTAAGGGGGTGGGGGTCTGGAATAGTGTGGCATGTGAAGTGGGGCCCCTCCTGTCATGTCGACCACCGTGTCACGTTTCCCTCTCTGCCACCTGTGTTCCACTTAACCGTGCAACGGGGGCGTTTCTAATTGGTTGTTCTCTGGCCCTGTTGGGATTTGTTCCTATTAGCCATTTGCTAACCCTGTAGGGATTCGTCCCCATTGCTCGATCGCTAGCCCTGTTGGGATTCGGCGGTTGCCAATTCAAACGACTCGACCTCACTGTAGTGCTGAAGCACGAAATATGAAAGAGGTATTGCGCTTATTCGGACTGTGATCATGACCCGCAACCACATGGGAGCGGGGAGAGAGAAAGAGCCAGCTTACGTTGGTCCTCCATGTATGTTTAGGGCTTCTGATTCGGCAGAAAACCAGAAAAAAATCCGATTTAGGTAGTGGGTATGTGACAAAGTGGTATCAGAGCATGGTTACAACACTCAACCTGATTGGGATCAGGAACGAGTTACGCATAAGCTCCGTTCGAAGAACTCCTACGAAGAGCAACCCCCTAACGTAACTCTCTTGTCCAGGATTGAAAACATGGAAACAAGAACCCGACTGTGTATGCATGTGAAAGAGTCATAAATTATGCGCAGACTATAAAAATATATCTAACTCTTGACTAACAATCAGCGTTTGTCTTTTCACCTAAGCGGACGATCATCCGCGGGAATTTATAGACGCAAAGAATGGTGACTCACCAAGAGATGGGTGAAGGCTCCCACAATAGAGATGAAGAGTCTGATGAACAAAGAGCGATAGGAACCCCTCCAGACCTAGCCGAGACTGTGAGGAGTCTCATGGTTGAGTTGCAAAGCTGCAAGGCCGACAATGAAAGGATGATGAAAGAACAAGAAAAGCAAACTGAAATTAATGCAGTGTTACTGCAGAGCTTATCCGACCTACAATGACAAATGCAGCATGAACCCGAAGTGCAGAAACATGGTTGTATCAGTGGCCATACTGAGAGGAGCAAATCAAGAAAGGTCCACCCCAGAGGTAAAGGACCTGTGCCAGACGATTCCACTGAGAAGGAAGCTAGCGATTCAGAAGGCTCTTCCAGCAGCAGGACTGGTTCCTATTCTCGAAGAAAACAGAAGAAGCAAAAGACTTCCAAGAGTCATAAATTTGAGGAATTTAGAAAGGCCAAACCTCCCTCCTTCGATGGTGAGATAAAGAAGGGAGAGGAAGTCGAGGCCNTCTGAACGGAAAGGCTTCCATCTGGTGGGAAGACCTTAAGAATATGAAAGGGGTCTGCGAGGAGGACCTATCTTGGAAACAGTTTGAAAAGTACTTCTAGAAGAAGTATTTGTCGGAAAAATATTTCGACGAGAAGGATAAAGAGTTTTATGAACTCAAACTGGGACAACTCACTATAGAGGAATATGTCAACAAATTCATCGACTTATTGAGATATGTACCCTACATCAAAGTAGAGAAGGCGAAGGCGTAACGCTTCATCAGTGGGCTACCCAAGGAATATCGAAACCGAATCGAATTCGACAAGCCAAAGACCTTATAAGACACTATTCGAAAAGCAACATATTTTCATGAACAATATGGACATCAGGCAGAGTCTCGTGGAGACTGGAAACAGAAGAGTGGTTCAATATTTCAGAAGAAGGGGATCAAATCCTCAGGATTTAAAAACTACAAGAAGAACCCCCGAATGAACTTTCCAACCCGGAGTGTACTCCAGCAGAACTTTCCCTCGGTGGACGGAAATAAAACTTCTGGACCTATACCAGTAAAGACTAATAACCCAAAGAGAGAACCTCTAAAATGCTGGGGTTGTGGAGAAGAGCATCTCCTGAGAGATTGTCCACACTGACAACAGAACAGTCGGAAATTTTATAACATTCAGGAAGCGACCATAGTCAATGATGTGGAAAGGAGTGTGCCGCAAATTTATGCAGCCTTGGATAATAACCAAGCTGACCACCAAGCTTCAGTGGTGGAAATAGAAGGTATGATCTTCAACCATCTGGTGTCTGTTTTGATTGACCCTGGTTCAAACTTGAGTTATATAGCCCCTAAAGCTATTGATAAGTGTAAGCTACAGCCACGAAAACAAACTAAGCCATGGTTGGTACAGTTAGCCACTGGCACCAAAAGAAAGGTGGTAGAGGTCATACCAGCCTGCTAGTTAATGTTGGGTGAATCCCCCACTCAAGCAACTCTTAATGTATTACCCCTGGGATCATACGATCTGTTGATTGGTATGGACTGGCTGTCCACCCATAAAGCCAAATTGGATTGTTACCATAAAACCTTAGAATGTGTGAGCAAAGAAGGAAAAAGGATAACCCTTCAAGGGATCTGAAAACCTGTCTCGGTGAGGCAAATATCAGCCCTGCAAATGAGAAAGTACTGCCGAAAAGGATGTCCCCTATATGCAATACAGGTGTTGAAAACAATCGAAGGTGATAAACCAAGCCCTGATGGTCACCCTATCCTAAGAGAATACAGAGATGTGTTTCCGACAGAGATACCGGGTCTACCTCCGAGAAGAGACATTGACTTCTCGATAGAGCTCGCACCAGGAGCGGTGCCGTTGTCTAGGACACCCTACCGGATGAGCATACCTGAGTTAGTTGAACTCAAATTGCAACCGAAAGAAATGATGGATAAGGGTTATATTCGACCCAGCATGTCCCCATGGGGAGCACCATTCCTATTTGTGAAAAAGAAGGATGGCACCCCTAGACTGTGTATAGATTATAGACAACTTAATAAAGTAACCATAAAGAACAAGTACCCCTTGCCCAGGATCGATGATTTATTCGATCAGTTAGGAGGAGCGTCTATTTTCTCAAAAATTGACTTGAGGTTAGGATACCATCAAGTTTGAATTAAGGGTGAAGACATCCATAAAACCGCTTTCCGGACACGGTATGGTCACTATGAGTTTGTGGTAGTGCCATTTGGGTTAACCAATGCCCCTGCCACTTTCATGTGCTTAATGAACAATGTAC
>ML805781.1:24406-49035 GCA_009831015.1 Picea engelmannii | reverse complement strand
TATTGTGGACCCTTTGAGGTTCTATATAGAGTGGGACATGTAGCCTATCGGCTAGCACTTCCTCCCACAGTAAAAGCACATAATGTTTTCCATGTTTCATTATTGAAGAAATATGTACATGATGCTAATCATATAATTGACTGATCTATGATCCAGGTGGAACTGGAGGGATAATTTCTACCAGAACCCCAATGCATACTGGACAGAAAGGAAACCCCGCTCCGGAATAGAACAATTGCACAGGTCAAGGTGGAGTGGAAACATTTTGGCCCAGATGAGGCTACATGGGAAATGGAGGATGCCATGAGACAGGCATATCCAATTTTGTTTACTTCTGTACATACCATTCATGTTAGTAGATAAGAACATCGAGGACGATGTTCCTTTTAAGGGGGAGGGAATTGTAACACCATGTTTCCCCCAACTTGTAAATATAACTGGACTAGCCAAGAACTATGGCAAACTCATAAATGTGAATATGTGATGTAAATGGACCTTGACGAAAAGGTCAATGAATGTGAATAACATTTTGAATTTATTGCAGAACTGTTGAGAGGGGATGTGCAGAAAAAGAGACCATGATGGCGGTGGAAGGCACCTGGAAAGGTGGTGTTAACTTCCACTGAGAATTAATACCGTATTTGGACTCCACTAGCCCGGAGAACCAAAAGCGGCTCGCTGGCCCTAAATTAAATGTCTCGCAGGCTGGTAGGTAGATGGTTTAATGAGGGATGGGAGGTGAACCTCCCATACGTAGAGCCGTCAGGCCTGATCAACGCGAGGGTAATCGTGCCACACGCAACCTCACAAGAGGATAAGGCGTGGGGTAGAAGCGATGGAGAGGGGAGACACAAGGGGAGAACTCTGGCAATATGCAGAATGAGTGATAGCAGAGAGGAAGGATTGCAACCTTCACTCCTGGTCACTGGCAAACAAAGACACAGTCTCACAGCATCGTGGTCTCAACTCGGGGGTGGCAAGTGGTAAATCCGTCAGGAGTCACTAAGCCTACGGTTGGGTGGAAACGAGCACCCCTCTCAGCAGTTGCTTGACCCTTAGTGATATCTCTGATAAGTGTTTTTCCTCTGGCATCTTGAAATATATATATATGCTTATTCTGATAATTATGCTCATAAGTTGTGAAACTGCGAATGATTTCATTATAAGAATGACTGTATGGTGTTTTGATCAGTACTAGTAGTTGCATATTTATATGGAAAGACTATGTATGGTTTATGTCCTCATGAATTCGTTAGTTGTGTGTATACTGTTCCAATTCAGACTTCACACCTGGCTCTCGGGAGGACGACATCCTTATATACCTCAGGTAGTACCCTGAGTAACTCTCCCCATAGAATCACCTTCCTTGGAAATCCCATCAAGAACCGGGAAAGCGGTTGTGAAGGCGTAAGGCCTTAGTAACCCTGCAGGAAGAGGAACGATCCTCTTGAAAATCGAGATGACAGCATAAGGATGAAGTAACAAATCGACGGATGAGATCCCATCAGGAGATCTGTGGTCACTCACGACCGTCAGATCGGAAGGAGAGGATGGAGTGTTAAGTGCCTTAACCTTGATAGGTGGTGATCGACGGATGAGATTCCATCGAGAAATATGTGGACACACCCGACCGTTGGATTGGTACAAGAAGGTAAGGTGTTAAGATGCCTTACCCCTTTGCTTTCTGCCTTACCCCTTTGCTTTCTGTGTCTTCGTGGGCAGCGAGGAATTTGGGATCATAGATCTCCAAGGTGAATGAGATTATCCGGACCGTGGATCTTTTCCACGTCCAAGGAGTCGTGGAAGAATGCTTTGGTAGGAATCGATCTGGGCTGTCAGATCTTGGATGGAAAAACCCGACAGCCATTGGATCTATCTGGAGTTACCCGAGGGTTAAAAACCCCCGTGAATCGGGATTTTCCATGATGAAAACCCCATAGTATATCTGAGCCGTCCAATTGATGGAGGGCACGTGTCGTAAGATCTCCCATTTCGGGAAATCGGGAATCACGGAATCGGGATTCCTGTTGACAAGGGTTCGAGACTTTCCATTGTGGAAACCCCGGAGTAGAACTGAGCCGTCTGAATGACGGAGGGCGCGTGTCGTAAGATCTCCCATTTCGGGAAATCGGGAATCGTGGAGTCGGGATTCTGGTTGACAAGAGTTCGGGACCTTCCATGGTGGAAACCCAGAGTAGATCTGAGCCGTCTGATTGACGGAGGCCACGTGTCGTAAGATCTCCCATTTCGGGAAAATCGGGAATCGCGGAATCGAGATTCCTGTTGACAAGGGTTCGGGACTTTCCATTGTGGAAACCTCAGAGTAGATCTGAGACGTCCGATTGACGGAGGCCACGTGTCGTAAGATCTTCTATTTCGGGAAATCAGGAATCATGGAATCGGGATTCCTGTTGACAAGAGTTCAGAATTTTCCCTGGTGAAAACCCCGGGACGGATCTGAGCCGTCCGATTGACAGAGACCACTCGTCGTGATATCTCCCATTCCGAGGAATCGGAAATCGCGAGATCGGGAGTCCTGGCGACAAGGGGTCGGGACTTTCCTGGGTGGAAACCCCAGAGAAGTTGTGGACCGTCTGATTTAAGGAGGTGACGTGTCGAGAGATTACCCATTTTGGGGAAACAGGGATTGGGGATTCGGGAGTTCCGTTGACAAAAACTCAGGCTCTTACCTTGACAAATCTCGATCCATAATGTCGAGAAAATAGCATGTAGCTAAATCCCGATGGACGGACAAGATTTATTCGGGAAATCTTAGGGTCCGTAACGACTGTCCGATGTGAGGAAGAGATGTCAGTTTTACACTGGGGCGCGAACGCGCATTAGGGTAAGTAGTGAGCAGATCTGGATGGCCAGAGTCCACCCACCCAGATCTACGACTAAGGATGCATTCTGGAGCCCCCTTGCCATTCTGCTTTTAATGGGGGGGGGGGTCCGGAATTGGACATGCAACTCTCGAACGGTCGAGATTAATTCATCACGATCAACGGCTCTCAAGTGGATTCTGCACCCCCCTTTCCATTCTACCTTTNGAAGTGGGGCCCCTCCTGTCATGTCGACCACCGTGTCGTGTTTCCCTCTCTGCCACCTGTGTTCCACTTAACCGCGCAACGGGGTCGTTTTTCATTGGTTGTTCTCTGGCCCTGTTGGGATTTGTTCCTATTAGCCATTTGCTAACCTTGTAGGGATTCGTCCCCATTGGCCGATTGCTAGCCCTGTCGGGATTCGGTGGTTGCTAAGTCAAACGACTCGACCTCACTGTAGTGCCGAAGTGCGAAATATGAAAGAGGTACTGCGCTTATTCGGACTATGATCATGACCCGCGACCACATGGGAGTGGGGAGAGAGAAAGAGCCAGCTTACGCTGGTCCTCCATGGATGTTTAGGGATTCTGATTCGGCAGAAGACCAGAAAAAAATCCAATTTAGGTAGTGGGTATGTGACACGGGAGGATAAGGTAAAAATCCAGCGATTCTTAAGCTATTTACCACAGTCCTACAGGAATAGAATTGAGTTTGACAACCCCAAATCCTTGAGTGAGGCATTCAGGAAGGCGAGAATGTGCTATGACCAGTATAAACAGCGGGTAGAGTTTCCCAAGACTTGGAAGGATAAGAAACAAGATGGAATGCACCAGCGGGAGAAGGGATACCAGCCAGCTCCTTATCGGAATGCCACAAAAAGTTTCCCAAGGAAGGATTTTCACTCCAATCATCTGAATACACAAGGTAGCGGTAAACTGGTAAACCTAGGAACGAAGAAGTTTGGGGACAACTCCCATGAGCCATTAAGATGTTGGGAGTGTGGAGAGCCTCATCTAAGGAGGAACTGTCCACATTTAATTGCAGCAAACAGAATTGTTGTTCACAATTTGCAGGAAGCCTCGATAGTGGGTGACATGGGCAGAAGTCTGCATCAGATAAATGCAGCCATAGATGGTCGACAAGCTGACCACCAGTCCTCGGTGGTAGAAGTCGAAGGTAAAATCCATGACACTCGAATTTCTATTTTAATTGACCCTGGAGCTACATTAAGTTATATTACTCCCAATGTGGTAGAGTCGAATAAACTTAAGAAACAAAAGCACGAAAAATCTTGGCTGGTACAACTAGCAACAAGTGCTAAAAGAAAGGTAGTTAACTTTATTTCTGACCTTGAGTTCATCTTAGATGGTCAAAAGATAAGGACCAATCTGAACATCCTACCACTAGGGTCTTATGATATGATTATTGGGATGGATTGGTTGGAACAACACAAATCAGTACTAGATTGTTATACAAAGATACTTAGCTATAAAGATAATTTTGGCATTGTTAGAAAAGCCCAAGGCATACCAAAACCTGTATCAATCAGACAAGTTTCGGCGATGCAACTCAAGAAATGTATTAGAAAGGGATGTCAAGTTTACGCCATCCAAGCGACGAATCTATTAGAAAAAGAAGATAAGCCCAAGTTAGAAGTCTTTGTTGTCCTACATGAATTCAGAGACATGTTTGTTGAGGAGATACCAGAATTACCTCCTAGGAGAGAAATAGATTTCTCCATAAACTTACTACCCGGATCAGCCCCTATCTCAAAAGAACCCTACTGAATGAGTCTACCAGAACTGACAGAATTAAAAATACAATTACAGGAATTGTTGGACAAAGAGTATATCAGACCAAGTGTCTCGACATGGGGAGCACCAGTTCTCTTTGTGAAAAAGAAAGATGGTACTCTAATACTATGTATCGATTATAGACAACTGAACAAAGTAACCATTAAGAACAAATACCCCTTAGCCAGGATAAATGATCTATTCGATCAAGTTGGAGGGGCCAAGATCTTCTCAAAACTGGATTTACGATCCGGTTATCATCAAGTTAGGATAAAGGACCAGGACATAAACAAAACGACTTTTCGAACAAGATACGGACACTACGAGTTTGTAGTCATACCTTTCAGACTCACTAATGCACCAGCCACATTTACGTTCTTAGTGAACAACATTTTTAGCCAGTGCTTAGACAAGTTTGTAGTAGTATTTATCGATGATATTATGTTCTATTCTAAAATGGAGGAGGAACATGATGAACACTTACGAATAGTTCTGCAAACACTAAGGAAACACAAACTATATGCAAAATTCGACAAATGTGATTTTTATCAAAAAGAAATACAATATTTAGGACATGTCATTTCCTTGGAAGGTATTATCGTAGAACCGGAAAATATAAAATCCATTATGGAATGGCCGGTGCCTAAGGATGTGGCAAATATCCGGTTATTCATGGGAATCACCGGATATTATCGCAGATTTAAAGAAGGGTTCTCCAAGATAGCCTACCCTATCACGTCACTACAAAAGAAAGGGACCAAGTTTAACTGGTCGCAAAAGTGTCAAGACAGTTTTAACAAGCTAAAAGAATTATTGACATCGGCACCCATCTTGAAGGTAGCAAACCCATATAAAGACTTCACAGTATGCGTTGATGCAAGTAAAGAGGGACTAGGTGGTGTTCTAGCTCAGGAAGGGCACGTGATTTGTTATGAGTCCCAAAAATTAAAGGAACACGAGTGAAATTACGTCACTCATGACCTAGAATTGGCAGCAGTAATACATGCCTTAAAAATGTGGTGACACTATATAATGGGCAGAAAATTCTTAGTATTGACGGATAATAGCGGGGTGAAATATCTATTTAACCAACCAGACCTTAATGCAATACAAGCAAGGTGGCTAGCCTTCCTGAGCGAATTTGACTTCGAGGTTAGACATACCAAAGGTAAGGAAAATAAATTAGCAGATGCCTTAAGCCGCAGAATCCATGGGTTATTTGAGATAAACATCAGCAGGGCAGAAAGTGATCTGGAACAAAGAATAAAGACGGCAGGTATCAACGATGGAAATTACACTAAGATAATGGCATAATTTCAAAATAATATCGCAAAATCCGATAAAATAGATATAAGTATCGACAAGAAGGGACTATTAAGATCTAAAAATAGACTTTATATACTAGATTCAGCAGAGCTAAAATTTACTATTTTAGACGAAGTGCATAAGAAACCATACTCTGGCCATCCAGGTTACCAGAAAACAATAACAGCACTCAGAAAACTATTTTACTGGCCTAATATGAAGGGCGAAGAAGCAGAGTACTTGGCTAGGTGACAAGATTGTCAGCAGGTTAAGGCCGAACACCAGCATCCAGCCGGCCTATTACAGCCATTACCAATACCAGAATGGAAATGGGAGACCATATTGCTGGACTTTATAACAGGTTTGCTAAAAACTCATAAACAGAATGATTCTATCATGGTTGTAATCGATAAACTCAGTAATTCTACACACTTTATTCCTGTAAAGTCTACTTTTAAAGCTATTAACATTGCTGAAATATTCATGAAAGAAATATTTAGACTGCATGGTATTCCTAAAATGGTGATTTCAGATAGAGACGTAAAATTCACATCTGCTTTTTGGAAGGAATTGTTTGCAAGGCTAAATACTAATTTGAATTTCAGTACGAGTTATCATCCACAAACAGATGGACAGACTGAAAGGACAAACCAAATCATAGAGGATATGCTCTGCATGTATGTAATAACAAAACCGAACAAGTGGGAAGACTACCTACACTTGGTAGAATTTGCATATAACAATGGGCACCAAACTTCGGCTAAGTTGAGCCCTTTCGAAATATTGTACGGAAGAAAGTGTACAACTCTAATTAGCTAGGATAACCCAGTTGACAGACTCATGGTTGGACTAGAGATGCTCCAAGAAATGGAGAACATGGTAAAGAAAGTACAATAGAACGTGAAAAAAGCACAGGATAGACAGAAGAGTTATGCAGATCAGAAAAGAAGACACTTGGAATTTCAAGTGGGAGACCATGTTTATTTGAAGTTCAAAGCCCAAAAAAGCTTGTTGAAGTTGGGGAACTGTGTCAAGCTGGCACCCAGGTTTTGTGGGCCCTTCGAGATACTAGCTCGAATTGGACCCGTAGCATATCATCTTGCACTTCCAGCTAATCTAAGAATTCATAATGTATTTCATGTTTCTTTGTTGAAAAAGTATATTCATGACCCTACTCATATGATTGATTGGAACTTAGTGCAGGTGGAACCCGAGGGCGAGTTCCAGGTGGAACCCCTGCGCATTCTAGACCAGAGAGAAATAACACTTCGGAACAGAGCCGTCGCTCAGGTAAAGGTGCAATGGAAGTACTTTAGTCCTGAGGAGGCCACTTGGGAATTGGAGGGAGATTTGCGGAAATCTCATCCAATCCTACTCCAGGAAAGGAACGAACACTAAGGACAGTGCTTTACTGAAGGGGGAAAGGATGTGACATTCCCCAAAAATAAATATTTTTATTTTTGTGTGCGGGAAATTTATTTCCGTTTTTGGCAAATTTGAATCTGGAATTTTTTTTCCATTTATGGCAATTACAAATTTCGAATTTAATTATTGTGACTGTTGGGTAGAGATCTATTTGGACTCAACTAACTATTTGACTATGACACTTGTATCACAACATAATATTTATATTAACTGCAGGAGGACAAATGGAACAACCATGTTAAAAATCAGCTGACCATGACTCCATGAGTGGGGAACAAGTTGGAACTGCCTCTGGGATGATGATTACAAGTGGAAAATTAGAGATTTGGCCACTGGCAGCCCATGAAAGTCAAGGATTAAGAAAAATCTATGAAATTCCCCAAAGGAGGGAAAAGACCTGGGCAAAAAAAAAATGGATAAATAGCATATGCGAGGAGGCAGGACGTTGCCAAGTATGCTGGGAAAGGATTCCTGAGCTCTCTTATTGTTATGAACAATGAGGATTGAGTGTGAGGCAAGAGGAGCCTGCTGAAACAAAATTGTCTTGCTATTATGAACATTGTTGAGTAAGTGTGAGGCAAGAGGAGAACTGTTGGAATTGAAGGACATTGTTGAGGAGGAGTTTCCAAGTTCTCCCTCATGGATTCATGGTTAGGCTAGGGGGTGAATCGGGCAAGTAGATTTGGCTGCCATGTTCTACGGTTGGGAGGAATGTGGTTGTTTCCTTTGTCTTCCCGCGGATTGGATTCAGATATGTTAATTTTCCCCTCTCTATTATGAATGGCTATGGCTTTTGATGTTATGTATCTATTGAATCTGAACTGGAATAAGTTACATTCTCTATCTGTATGACCCTTTTTGCATCTGGTGTATTGAATCTGATTAAATGGGATCTGTAACGAATTCTTCCCACTTTTTGTTCGAACGTTTTATCCGATGCTATGTATCTAACAATATGCTTTAACAATATGAAAACAATATATTAGATGTGTTTAGAATGACAAAATTCGGAAGTTAAAGAATTTTGGAAACCCCTTTTTGTTTTTTTTTTGAATGCTAAAACAATCTTGGGAATCGACGCCTTTCGGAGGTTTTTGCTTCCTTGTTTCTTTTTAGAATGGTCTACCCTTTCCTTAGTCAAGGTCTATGATGAATTTAGAGATTTTCCCTTACAGAAAACCTTTATCCTTTTGTATCCTTCTGTGTGTGTAAAATTCTTCGACATTGTAAAATTCTTCTGTTGTTTGACATTTGAAACACCGAAAACCTGAATCCCGAAATCTCAAAGTGTTAATTCCTCATCCTTTCACTTTTCGAAATTCGGGAATGGTTGTGTTATATTTGAAACCCCGAAAACCCAAATCTCAAAATCCCAAAGGGTTAATTCCTCATCTTTCGGAATTATAGAATGGTTGTGTTATGTTGTTCGACATTTGAAACCCCGAAAACCCGAATCCCGAAATCCCGAAGTGTTAATTCCACACCCTTTCACCTTTCGGAAGTCAGGAATGGTTGTATGTTGTAGTTTGACATTTGAAACCCCGAAAACCCGAATCCCTAAATCCCGAATTGTTGGTTCCACGTTATTTTCTTTTCGCAATTTTGGGAATTGTTTGTGGTTGATGTTTTGGCTTTTGAAGTCAAGAGATTCCGAACCCCGAAATCCCGAAATGTTAGTTCCACGTTCCTTTCTTTTCGCAATTTCGGGAATTGTTGTATGTCAATGTTTGGGCATCGTAACTCGCGAAGTTTCGAACCCCGAAATCCCGAAATGTGGGTCTCACCTTTTCCTTTTTCGCATTTCGGAAATTTGTTGATGTTGTTGTTTGGACACTTTCACTCGCGAAATCCTGAACTCTGAATTCCCGAAGTACTGATCATCTTTCGCAAATTCAGGAGTTGTGTGTGTTGATGATTGACTTGGGTATTCAAGAGATCCCAAACCTCGAAACCCTGAAGTGCTCGGCATCTCCTCGCAAATTCGGGAAATATTGTGTATTGATGTCCGGCTCTTGTACTCGCGAAACCCAAAAATGTTGGCCACAGTCATTCTGTATTTTGGCTTTCGGCAAAAAACAGGGTCCTTTGTTTTGTTCGGTACTCGTGATAACCAAAACCCGATTGACCTTTGCTTCCTTCACAAAGTTGTAGGAACTTAGAAGAAAACTTATTGTTAAGGGAACAACTCTACTAATGTAATGAATAGACTGGTAAAAGAACGTTGGAGAATCTTCATCCCAGATAGAGGTATGGGAGTAACAGACCATATTACAAGTCGATTGTATTGCAGACATAGGGTAATTTTTTTATGTAGGGTTCTTGGTCATAAAAACCCCAAAGTTTCTTGTATTGTTAAGACTGTGGTAGTGTTATAGGTACTACCAGATAAGGGAGTAATTATAAATTCCAGGGTCTTAATTAAACTTTGAAGTGATGATTAAATTCTCATTATATCGTCGATTAGAAAATTTAATTCGAATGGTAAGGATAGTCGATGACAGTTAGGACTCTAAACAAACCTTCAGACTCAAGTCCTCTAACATAAATCTTACTTGCTTGAGATCTCGAAAAATTTTCAAGGATAAATGTACAAATAAAATAAAAAAAATCTATGGTGATTTTTGAGGTACATTACATATGGTATCAAAGAAAAAGTTACAACACTAGGCCTGAACGGGGCCACATTAATTGCTTAGTATACATTTTGATTTATGAAAAACTAATAAATCTTTTGGATTACAAACATAAAGCTTTTATGTTTTGTGGTGAATAATGGCAGCCCAAGAAGGTGCAGAAATCAGGGTGGAAGAGAATCCGCAACAAGGACCTCCTGGAGATCCAATATAGAACAGTGATGGAAGATCACCCACGGAGGTGTTAGAAACAATGAGAAACCTTATTGTTGAACTACAGGTTTTCAAGGCCGACAATGAAAAATTGAAGAAGGAACAGCAAGAACAGTAAGAGATAAATGAAGCCCTGTTGCGTAGTATAGTAACCAAGAAAATCCCAAAAGATGATAACCCTGAGGAAGGGGTCAGCAAAAGGGCCTCCAAGAATTCTGGTGTGAAAACAGAAAAATGAGATAGTTTGTCTGAAGGGACACCTTCAGCTGAAGACAAAACCATACCAGACAAAAAAAGAAAACAAACAGACCACCTTGAAAGAGAATTTAAAAAGATTAAACCAACTACCTTTGATGGAGAGTCCAGGACAGGAGAAGAAGCTAAGGCATGGTTGTTGGACATCAAAAAATACTTCCAAATCTACAACTATTCTAGCAACATGAAGGTCAGAATGGCCATCTACAATCTGAAGGGGAAGGCCAGCATTTGGTGGCAGGACCTGAAATTGGCCAAGGGCCTAAAGGAGAAACAGTTGGAATGGTCCGACTTCAAGAAGTATTTTAAGAAACAATACCTTTCTGAAAGCTATTATGAAAGGAAGACGAAAGAATTTTATGAATTACGACTCAGAAAAATGACGATGGATGACCTTATAAAAAAAAATTTGGAACTACTAAGGTTTGTACCATACATCCGGGAGGATAAGGTAAAAATACAGTGATTCTTAAGTTGTTTACCACAGTCCTACACGAACAGAATTGAGTTTGACAACCCCAAATCCTTGAGTGAGGCATTTAGGAAGGCATGAATGTGCTATGACCAGTATAAACAGTGGGTAGATTTTCCCAAGACTTGGAAGGATAAGAAACAAGATGGAATGCACCAGCGGAAGAAGGGATACTAGCCAGCTCCTTATTGGAATACCGCAAAAAGTTTCCCAAGGAAGGATTTTCACTCCAATCATCCGAATACGCAAGGTAGCGATAAACTGGTAAACCTGGGAACGAAGAAGTTTGAGGACAACTCCCACAAGCCATTAAGATGTTGGGAGTGTGGAGAGCCTCATCTAAGGAGGAACTGTCCACGTTTAATTGCAGCAAATAGAACTATTGTTCACAATTTGCAGGAAGCCTCGACAGTGGGTGACATGGGCAGAATTCTGCATCGGATAAATGTAGCCATAGATGGTCGACAAGCTGACCACCAGTCCTTGGTGGTAGAAGTCGAAGGTAAAATCCATGACACTCGAATTTCTATTTTAATTGACCTTGGAGCTACATTAAGTTATAAAACTCCCAATGTGGTAGAGTCGAATAAACTTAAGAAACAAAAGCACGAAAAATCTTGGCTGGTACAACTAGCAATAGGTGCTAAAAGAAAGGTAGTTAACTTTATTTCTGACCTTGAGTTCATCTTAGATGGTCAAAAGATAAGGACCAATCTGAACATCCTACCACTAGGGTCTTATGATATGATTATTGGGATGGATTGGTTGGAACAACACAAAGCAGTACTAGATTGTTATACAAAGATACTTAGCTATAAAGATAATTTTGGCACTGTTAGAACAGCCCAAGGCATACCAAAACCTGTATCAGTCAGACAAGTTTCAGCTATGCAACTCAAGAAATGTATTAGAAAGGGATGTCAATTTTACGCCATCCAAGCGACGAATCTATTAGAAAAAGAAGATAAGCCCAAGTTAGAAGACTTTGTTTTCCTACGTGAATTCAAAGACATGTTTGTTGAGGAGATACTAGAATTACCTCCTAGGAGAGAAATAGATTTCTCCATAGACTTACTACCTGGATCAGCCCCTATCTCAAAAGCACCCTACCGAATGAGTCTACCAGAACTGATAGAATTAAAAATACAATTATA
The DNA here is from genome assembly GCA_009831015.1 of Picea engelmannii. Lineage (NCBI taxonomy): Eukaryota > Viridiplantae > Streptophyta > Pinopsida > Pinales > Pinaceae > Picea > Picea engelmannii. The sequence continues at coordinate 36,963 of ML805781.1, read as the reverse complement.
GGAATTGTTGAACAAAGAGTATATCAGACCAAGTGTCTCACCATGAGGAGCACCAGGTTTCTTTGTGAAAAAGAAAGACGGTACTCTAAGACTATGTATCGATTATAGACAACTAAACAAAGTAACCATTATAGACAGATCGGGTACAGATTCAGCTCTGCAATGGTAGATAGACTGGGTTCTCGAACTCACAAGTTGACTTTCCCCTCCTGACCAGTTCTCTCAATGGTGCATAGGTATGTCAAGGGTAGACGCAGACCAATAACGGAATCAGATGGATGATGTTTTGGTCCTTAGGAAGACGTCTCGGTTTTTTGGTTCTCAGAGCTACATGAGGGTATCTGAAATCAGCCGCACAGGATGATGGAATGAGGAGCGACCCCCTCCACGACTGAATTCTGTAGTTTTTAACTGCATGTGCCTAGGTCAACACATGTCACCCATGAAGCTACATGCACTCCATCAACATGCGTTCCTCTCCAGGAACTTAGGACAAAACATATATTTCACATGGCTTTTGGAATAATATTAAAATATTATTCCCAAGAACTTAAGCCCCTAGGCTCAACACTTAGCCTCTCTTTACAACCTTCCAGCCCCCAATCCCTTACCCACTCTATGAAATCTTAGTCCCCCATCACTCATTCATCGTGGTCGGTCTGCACGCAGTAGTGTTTATATTTTTATTAATGTTCTGCATAATTACATATACAAAAATAGGCTCTTGGCCTTAACACTTAGGCTCTCCGGCCTAATAAACTCATAATCATTACCATCTTATCAATACTCAGCTCACCAGCCTACAAAACATGATTACAACAGGGCTCGTCCTTGGGGATATTACAATCCCCTCCCCTTATTTTTGCACTGTCCTCAGTGCAACTTTCACACAACATCAACAAGATTTCCAAAATCTTCAGATGCGGGTATTCTTCTCGCATAGCATCCTCATGCTCCCATGTCGCGTCCTTAGGACCGTACCAAGTCCACTGGACCTTTACAATCCCTATAGCTTGATTCCAGAGCTGTTTGCTTTTCCTGTCCAATATGCGCACAGGATGCACTTGCAGGATACCTAATTGTTCCACCTGAATCACATTCCAATCGATAACATGATTAGCATCAGGTATATATTTCTTAAGAATGAAACATGAAACACATTATGTACAGTCATAGGTGAAAGTAATTCAAGCATATATGCAACTGGCCCAATCCTTTCTAGGATTTCAAATGGCCCACAAAATCTGGCTGCCAACTTGGCACAGTTTCCCAGCTTCAAGGAACTTCTATTAGCTTTTACTTTCAGGAAAACATGGTCACCCACTTTGAATTCTCTATGGGTTCTGTTTTTGTCGGCATAACTTTTCTGCCTGTCTTGGGCAGCTTTTAAATTCTACTTAATTTTAAGAATTTGCTCTTCCATTTCCTTAAGCAACTATGGCCCAATTATTGCTCTGTCAGCTGGATTATCCCAGCTTACTGGAGTATTGCACTTTCTGCCATAAAGTGCTTCAAATGGGCTCATCTTCAATGATGCTTGATACCCATTGTTGTAAGCAAATTCTACCAAGTGTAGGTAGTCTTCCCATTTTGATGGTTTGTCCATCACATACATTCTCAGTATGTCTTTTATCACTCTGTTCACCCTCTTTGTCTGTCCATCAGACTCGGGATGAAAAGTTGTACTAAAGTTTAGATTTGTTCTGAATCCTTTGAACAATCCTTTCCTGAAATTCGAGGTGAATTTGGGGTCTCTGTTGGACACAATTGTTTTAGGAATTCTGTGCAATTGTGCCACTTCCTTCATGAAGATATCAGCAACATATGTTGCCTTGTGAGTAGTTTTCAGTGGAATAAAATGGGCATCTTTTGTGAGCTTGTCCACCACTACCATGATCGAATCATGCAACTTGCTTGTTCTGGGAAATCCTGTAACAAAATCCATTGTCACCACTTCCCACTTCCATTTAGGAATGGACAAAGGTTGTAGCAACCCTGCTGGGTGCCTGTGCTCATCTTTAACCTTCTATCATTCCATACATCTGGCGATATATTCAGCGATCTCTTTCTTCATACCTAGCCAAAAGTAATGGCTCATGACTGTTGCCACAGTCTTCTGATATTCAGAGTGTCCAACATAAGTCACGTTATGCATTTCTCTTAGAATCGCAAGTTTCAAACCTTGGAGATTGGGTATATACACTTTGTTTTTGTACAGAAGTATTCCATCAGCTTCCAAGGTGTAATTTTCCTCTTTTTGTGGTCTCTCACTCTGTTGTAGCTTTGCTACCAAGTCTCTGTACTACAAATCTACATTTGCAACTTCCAAAATTCTATCCTTAATATCAGTCTTGTACATGCTAGTGGTTGAAGCATGTAAGTTGTGCACCTTTCTGCTGAGTGCATCGACCACCTTGTTTTCCTTCCCTTTGATATGCTTGATATCAAAGTCGTATTCACACATAAACTCCAGCCACCTACTCTGCCTGGAATTTAAGGTAGGTTGGTCAAACAAGTATTTCAGACCATTGTGGTCTATTCTCAATTCAAATCTCCTTTCCATGAGGTAATGTCTCCATTTCCTCAGAGCGTGAACGATTGCTGCCAACTCCAAATTGTGAGTGGCATAATTTTTTCCGTGCTCTTTCAGCTTCCTAGACTCATAACAGATTACAAATCTGTTCTGACTGAGAACTCCTCCCAACCCTTCTTTACACACATCTATGCACACCATGAAATCCACATTTGGATATGCAATCCTCAAGATTGGAGCATTGGTTAACAGTTGCTTCAATCACTGGAAACTTTTCTCACACTCTTCAGTCCACTGAAACTTTTTCTCCTTCCTTTGCAAGGAAGTGCTATGGTGAGCTATCTTTGAGAACCCTGCGATAATCCTTCTATAATAGCCTGCTAGACCCATAAAGGATCTAACTTCCACCACATTCCTTGGCGCTAACCATTCTCTGATGGCCTCAACCTTCTTAGGATCCACAGTGATCCCTTCTTCTGAAATAATGTGCCCCAAGTAATGGATCTGCTTTTGATAAAACAAGCATTTTCTCAACTTGGCATATAGCTGGTGTTCTCTCAACACTTGTAGCACCATCCTGAGGTGTTGTTCATGCTCTTCCTCTGATTTGGAATACACCAGAATGTCATCTAGGAAGACTATGACAAACTTGTCTAGATAGTCCCTGAATACGCCATTCATCAAGCACGTAAAAACATCATGTGCATTCGATAGCCCAAACGATACCACTGTGAACTCGTAATGACCATACCTTGTTCTAAAGGCAGTCTTGATGATGTCTTCGCCCTTTATTATTACCTGGTGATATCTCGATATGATATCTATCTTCGAAAAGATTTTCGCACCTTTCAACTGATCAAAAAGATCGTCGATCCTCGGCAGAGGATACTTGTTCTTGATAGTTACTTTGTTCAACTGTCTGAAATCAATGCATAGCCTCAACGTCCCATCCTTCTTCTTCATGAAAAGGACCAGGGCACCCCAAGGTGACACACTTGGGTGAATGTACCCCTTCTTTAGAAGCTCTTAAACTTGCAATTGCAACTCTTTCAACTCTGGTGTACTCATTCTATAAGGATCTTTCGACACTGGAGCTGCTCCAAGCATCAAATTTATAGAGAAATCGATATCTCTCTTCGGAGGTAGTTCGGGTACCTCATAAAATACATCTTCAAACTCTATTAGTACTGCATGGTCTCCAATATTTGAGACTTCATCTCTGGATGCTTCCTCCACATGGGCTGCAAACAATTGACAACCTTTCATGTAGCACTTTTTCAGTTGCATTGCTAAGATTTCTCTAACAACCACAGCTCTGGGAATTCCTTGGACTATTTTCTGATTCCCCTCCTCATCTAGTCAAGTAAATTCCTTGTTACGACAGTCCAGGAGGGCATGGTGCTGGTCCAACCAGTCCATCCCAATTAAACAGTCATAAGAGCCTAAAGTCAGAATATTCAATTCATCCTTCGTACTCAATCCCTTCATGTCCATAGGACAGGACTTAACCAACTCAATGAATTTCCTCTTGGTTCATGTATCCAACTGCACTAACCAAGACTTTTCATGTTTGCTTCTTAATAAATGAAAACTTTCCACCACCCTAGGATCTACATAACTATGGCTAGCCCCTGAATCAATTAAAATAATAAATGGTTGGTTGTTAATCATACCTTCCACTTCAATCATGTGAGATTGAAATTCATTTTTCTTGTTGTCTAGGGCCGCATAGATCCTTAGCATTCTACTGCCCATGTCCTCCACTGTTTCATCTTGTTGAACATTATGGACAGTTCTTGCTTTGCCATTTTTATGGGGACAATATCTGTACTTGTGGTTCTCTTTACAGCCCCAACACTGAATGGGCATCTGTCTCATCCTTTGTTCCCCCACTTCATCCATTCTCGGCTCTCTAAATGATGGCTGTCCTTGAGGACTATTTCTGAAAAAGGGAGATTTGTTTCCCTTCTGCCTCTGTTCTTTCTTAAACTTCTTCTGGTCATCCCAAGCCTTCCGAAAGGTAGGCTTTTCTCTTTGTTGTTCATATAAGCATTTCTCTCTTCTAATTGTTTCTTCCATAGTCTTAGGATCATCATACTAAATCTTGTCACCAATGGGAGGCGGCAGTCCACTAAAATACCTCTGAATCTTGACAGCCTCATCTTTGATGAATGGAACATACTTTAGTAATTCCAAAAACCTTCGTTTCTATTCATAAATGGTCATGTTTCCTAGCTTGAGTTCAAAGAACTCCTTCATCATTCTATCATAGTATCATTTAGTCAGGTATTTCCTCTCGAAATACCTCTTGAATTCCTTCCAAGTGATATATTTCTCTCTAACGTGTTGCACCTGCACAAGTTGATCCCACCACATGGATGCTTTTCCTTTTAGTTGATGCATCGCAATTCTTCCTTCTGCATGAGAGGAATAATTCTGCAGTTGGAAATATTTCTTCATGCCAAGCAACCATGTTTTGGCATCTTCCTCCTTCTTATGTTCTCCATCAAATGTAGGAGGCTTAATCTTGTTCATATCCCCTTTTAGTTCATCCACTCCAGATCTTTGGTGTTTTCTGGTAGGGGATGGGCTTGAACTACTATGTGCTTCCTTATCGAAATGCTTTGGAGAGCGACGACGATGTCTGCTACCACTCCTCGATCTTCTTTTTCTCTCAGGGGTCCTACGACTCCCTGTTTTGATTGTGTCACTCTCCTTTTCCAATTTCCTTTCTATTCTTTCTAGGCTCTTCAACATCTTTAAGTTGAATTCACCTTGCTGATCCCTAACCCTCATGATCTTTCGGCTATCGGCTTGGCGAGCCTGGGCATCTTTCTACAATCTTTCAATGATTTTCACCATATTCCCTTCCTTATCCAATTCTCTTCCGGGCCCATTGGAGTTCGATCCTTCGACTCCCAAGTTGACATGCCTTTCTTCTCTTTCGTTCACTGAATTGGAGGCAATCCACACCTCTTCCATTTCTATACTCGGCGTCGATTTGCGGCTGTCCTGACACTCGTTGAACTCTGCACACACAATGTGCAATCAACTGAAGTTTTTCATGCCTTAAACCCTTAATAAAACTACAACATTCATAAACCAACGCGAATAAGAAAACGTTTTGATTCCATGAATTTTCTGAGATCTATTTGGCTCTGCAATTTTTGGGCGATAACCCCCGTTTTCTTAGTCCCCAACCCATGCGTCCACGGGCCATGATCAAATGCTAAACTTCTAGGTGCTACAAGGCTCTCCAAACGAAGCTTCGGGTTTCGAGATTTCGGGGCTTCGAGGTTTTGAGTTTTGGGGTTTTGGTCCTGGAGGTTCTCACACTCACTTCTCTCTCCAACTCCTGACTCCCGAACTTCCAACCTCTCTCCCCCTGGGCCCACAGCACAGCTGTCGCCAACCAAGGTAGTGACACATGGTGTCCTTAAGAAGGTCCACATCACTTCTGGCGATGTCATAGGGTCCCACCACTTTCACTTTTCGTTTCGAAGTTTTGGGCATCGAGAGTTCGTGCATCCACACATTTTGAAATTTCGCTTGCCGAAATTTCGAAATTACGGTCTATTCATCTACTTGATCCAACGGTCAAGCTCCTCTCCTACGATCTACGATGTAGATCGTTTCAGGATTTTAGGGATTTGGGTTTTGAAAGTGTTCACCTCTCCTCACTTCCCATCTCCCGACTTTGTGAAATCCGAAAGGTTCTCGCAACTAACTCGAGCGCAACTCCACAATATCTAACGTTCAAGCCCTCCTCCCATATCTATGACATAGATCTTCTCGGGTTTTCGGGTTTCTATGTCTCAACACTCCCTTCTTTTTCCCAATAGCCGAACTCCTGAAAGGCTACTTGGATATCCTTTCGGCACCTTCTCTGGATCTAATGGTCGTAAGGGATCTCCTTTCCTCTTGATCAGATCCAACGGCTCCAACACTTCATGCATTGAGCTCTCTCTCTCCCTGTGGCCATATACCACACTGGTTGCAGCTTCTATAATACCGCTACACCTCCTGAGCTTTGTAACACAACCAAGTGACTCCTTGGCACTCAGGAACATTCAAAGGTCCAAAAATTGGTTCTTCCAAACACGATTCCCACCTAAACTTTGGGTCCATGACCACTTATCCAGCCCATTCAGATTCAGTGTTGTAAACCATGCTCTGATACCATACTGTAACATCCCTGGACGTCATCCCACTGGTTGGGAAAATGCTACTGTGCGGAACCAACATTCTCATACTTATATATATAACATGAATTAAGTCATATTACACACATTTAACTAAACCAAACAGAGTAATCACATAATTACTACTAACATGAAGATTTAATGGGATTAACAATAATTCATGATTACAGTGGAATACATGATAATATTTCAAGAATCACAGACATGCATATACTTATAAATTAAGTACAAAATTAACACTCATCTTTTATTACTGGCGTAATTCCACCAACCACGTGCAGGCCTTCCACGAACCTCCCAACCTTAGATCACACTGCTCATCATGCTCAGCAGTGGGTCACCCCCGAGCTAGGACTAAGCTCCACCCAAGGCAAGGAATCCTAGTCTAGGTTGAGGTTATAGGGAAAACTACACAGAATAACCGAAAGGATTCTTCCCAAGATGCCTTCTTACGCCCACTACTCACGGACTCTCATTCCCCACATGCTCGTTCCGCCTAGGAGTATACACCTTCATAAGCACATTCCATTAGTGCTTCACCTCCCTCTCCAGGTCTCGACAACAGGTCGAATCAGGAAGTCTTAGAGCTCCATAGTTGGTGTTGGACTCTCTCTGGAAGAATACCACTTCCCAGCAAACTCCTTCACCTGGAAATAGCTTCTCACAGGCCTGACAGACTGCCTCTTCAACTAAGGGCCTTACAACCCAGTTTTTCAGCCCCTTCCGACTCAATTCCCGCATGGTGAGGATAACCACAACACAACCCCACTTAGGAAAACATAAAAAATCAACCTACAGACAGATCGGGTATGGATTCAACTCTCCAATGGCAGATAGACTGGGTTCTCGAACTCACAAGTCGACTTTCCCCTCTTGACCAGTTCTCTCAATGATGCATAGGTATGTCAAGGGAAGATGTAGACCAATAATGGAATCATACGGATGATGTTTTGGTCTTCAGGAAGACATCTCGGTTTTCTGGTTCTCAGAGTTGTGTGAGGGTATCCAAAATCAGACGCACAGGATGATGGAATGAGGAGCGACCCCCTCCATGGCTGACTTCTGCAGTTTTTAATTGCATGTGTCTAGGTCAACACATGTCACCCATGAATCTACATGCACTCCATCAGCATGCGTTCCTCTCCAGGAATTTAGGACAAAACATATATTTTACATGGCTTTTGAAATAATATTAAAATATTATTCCCAAGGACTTAAGCCCCTAGGCTCAACACTTAGCCTCTATTTCCAACCTTCCAGCCCCCAATCCCTTACCCACCATGTGGAAGCTTAGTCCCCCATCACTCATTCATCGTGGTCGGTCTGCATGCAGCGGTGTTTATATTTTTATTAATGTTCTGCATAATTACATATACAAAAACAGGCTCCTAGCCTTAACACTTAGGCTCTCTAGCCTAATAAACTCATAACCCTTACCATCTTATCAATATTCGACTCACCAGCCTACAAAACATGATTTACAATTCATAAACATGATTACAACAGGGCTCATCCTTGGGTATATTACAGTTGTATATGTTCAAAATAGAAGTCCTCATTGTATATTGAATAGCATGACTCCAAAAGAATATTTCTCCAGAAAAGAAGTCAAGTGTTGAACACTTGATGATATTTGACTTCCAGTCAAGAAGAAGGAATGGAATATGGAATCATTGATAGATACAAGGAGAGATTCATGGATAAAGGGTTCTCCCAGAAGGAGGGAGAATACTATGATTACAACTTGTTCCAATAACCATATGTACCTCTACCTAAGCCATTATATCTCTTGCCGTATCCATGGGTTGGAGTTTACATCAGATGGATGTAAATATTGTTCTTCTCAACAGAGTAATTGAAGAAGAAGCATATGTAGAGAAACCTCAAGGTTTTGAGGTATACCAAAAAGAGACCCATGTATGCATATGGAATAAGACCTTGTATGGATTCAAGAAACTTGGTGCAAAGCCTCTCATGTATAACAAAAGCATGGTGAAAAATTCCTATGACAAAGGAAGTGTATCGAAATGGTTCTTCAGAAGTATGGGATAATGGATTACAAATCCATGGAAAACTCCCATGATGAAAGATCTAAAGAAGTTGAGATAATTTGATCCTGTAGAACCGTCCCTATATCAACAATTGAATTACTCGTTGATGTATTTGGAGAATACTCAGCCAGATATATGCTTTGTTGTGAAAATAGTTCCAAGTGGAACCTAGCCATGGAAATTGAATAATTACAAAGCATGCCTTGAAATGTCTTCGTGGACATTTAAGTCATGATATATAGTTGCTTGGATTTATCGTTTCAGATTGAGCAAGGAGTGCAGATAACAAAATAAGTGCTTCTTGGATATTTTTCAGTTTGAGATTTTCCACGATATCATGGGTTAGCAGGAAACAAAAGTTTTTTGCACTCAACACTGCAGAAGCATAGTATATTGTACCTTGTGATACTTTTATGGAAACAGTGTGACTCCGTAAGATGGTTTCTAAACTGTCTAATCAGGTGTTGGATTCGACCATGATATATTGTGATAATCAAAGTTGTGTGAAGCTTTTAGAGAACCCGGTGTTCCATGATAGGTTGAAGCAAATTGAGATCAAGTATTATTTTCTCCGTGATAGAGTCCAAAGGGGAGAAGTGGTTCTCCAGTATATCTCCACAGATGAGAAGATAGCAAACATTTTGGTAAAGCCTCTGTCCAAGATTAAAAGTTTGTGTACTTAAGGGACAAGTTGGGACTAATGAAGATGACTTCCTTATTGGAAAGGGAAGTGATTACTCCCAGGTTGGGAGGGAGCAATGATATGTTATTGATTTATGGACAATAATTTTTCAGTTTGGAAAATGGTCCAAGTTGGGAAGTCACTTTCCAGTTCAGAAAGTGGTCCAAGATTTCTGAAGGAAAATCATTTTCCAATTCAGAAAGTGGTCCAAGATTTCTGAAGGACAATCATTTTCTAGTTCAGAAAATGGTCCAGAGCGGACAATCATTTTCATAACAAAAATGGTCTGATAGATTGTTGATGTACCAAAGACAATGATTCCCCTTGTGGACAGTGTGGGGAAATGGTCTAGGAAAATCATTCTCCTTGGAATTCACTCTGATTAGTGGTAAAGAAGAATGGTTTGCCACTTTGGGCAGTCATTTTTTCGAAGTTCACAGTTGTGAGAGTTCTGAAGAATGGTCTGATGTAGGAGGTTGGTATAAGACAGTCATTCCCTAGGGAAGATTCATTCTCTCCTAGTTGCACTGTGACTAGTGATGCACGAATGGCCCAATTAGGTTGAATGGTACAAGTTCAATAATCAGGGACAATCATTCCCTAGGGAAAACTCATTCTCTCCAGGTTGCACTGTGATTAGTGCCAGAAGAATGGCCTAGTTAGGTGAATGGTCCAGGTTTATAAATCAAGGACAATTATTCTTCTATGCCTGGGAAGAATAGTCCAAGATATCCCATGGTTGATGCTTAACTTTCCAAGGGGATATGCTCTTCTAGATCTCACATATTTGAGTGGAAGAGTGGCCCAGATGAATCAGTTTGTATCATGAAATTGTTGATATCAGTTGATATGGTTGTTGTGGAAACTGTATGTCTCTAGACAATAGTTGTATGCTACTATGGTGGATATGATCCACAAGTAGTCACTGTGTGTCACTGGTTATTATATGTGTGCTACTATGAGTGGTTGTGTACCACTGGACATTAGTTGTGTACTACTATGGATAGACACAATTTTTTTCTATTGGATGGCATTGTCTTGATTGCCATGGAGACTACCACTAGTGTTGGAGATGATTTCCAACTAGATGGATAGTGAGATGATGCTGAGGCATTGATCTAAATCATGTGAGTACATGTTAGAGATGGTGCATTGACACCATTCAAGTATGACTCAGAGATGATGTAGATGGTACTCTACATCATGCTAGATATGATCATGCTAATACATATTAGATATGATGTAGAGAATAATGCTAGTACAACTTAGATATGATCATAAAACTTAGAGATGATGTAGTGGAGAGGATGGTTCTTGGAGACATTGAGGACATTAAACATATGTTGGGACAATCATTCTTCTAGGACGTAGGTCCATATTAGAAGAATGGTCCTTGTATCACTCTGTTGAGTGGGTGACTTACTCAACATCATGCTTGATTACTCAGATGGAGTATGGCAGTGAGAGATGATGTAGTTGATGCTATTAGATGATATTGATAGTGGTGATGTTGCTTGTGAATTGATCTACATGATCATGAGATAGCATGTGTGGCTATGGGGATGATAGTTCTGTTAATACCTTTGTATCTAGGAGGGAGTGTTGATATTATGGTAGCTGTAGAAGGTATTAACCTCCATGTGTAACCTTCGACTAGAATAGAATATTCTGGAAGCAAGAGAAACCCTACAAAAATGTGTAGAAACCCTAGAAAACAAGCCATCTTAGTAAAAGAACTAATATTAAAGTATTAGATTCTAAAAGGACAAGTCGGACTAGACAAGTGACAAGAACCACTATAAATAAGAAATGATCTAGCTCATTTGTACACACAATCTCTCAGTCAAGTTTGGTGCAAGTTTGGAGCTGCAGCTGCAAGGATGGAAGGTGGATCTTCTAGGATGGTTCTTGGTGTCTCTCTCTAGCACCATATAGCCTAAGATGTGCGCCCTATCCTCTAGTATCTCTTGGTGGTGTTCTTGGTGATGGTTCTTGTTGGTATTCTTGGTAAGTGCAACTACAACTGCAACTGTTGCAGCTGAGTATTGTTCTTGTTCTGTTGCTTGGGACTTTCCATTGGGTGAGCTATATTTGGAGAAATATGATATCTCCTTGTTATCTGTTGGTTCTAGTGTTTCTTCCATAATCATTCTATCTAGAAAAGGTTATGGTGTTTGGGGGTGGGTGCATTCCTATGGTTGGGTGACAACAATGATATTGTCTATGGTAAAACAAGCACATCTCTTTAATTCTAACATAATGCTTTCTTATTGGGATACACTCATGCTTGTGGGAATGGAACAAGTCAGATTAAACCAAGAGGAAAAAGGTGGTGGTTTGTCAGTGCAACAATAAGGACTCGAGAATTTAGGTTATATACTTTAAAAATGAGAAAAATACATTCTCTCGACAATAAGACTCCAAATGTATCAACCAATAGGGTTAGTTATAAAAGTAAATTAAATATTGTAAAATATAATTATTTTGTTTTCCCTATCTACAACATTGGAGAATGGAAAAAGTAAATTAAATATTGTAAAAAAATAATTATTTTGTTTTCCCTATTTACAACATTGGAGAATGGAAAAATAATTTTAGTCAACAGTTAGGTAATTGATGATCAACCATGAATGGGGAATTGATGATCAACCATGAATGGGTCACACTAATAACGATTATTCAATAAATAAAACCATAAAACATGATAATAAGGTCATCAATAATATTAAAGGACAATTTTTCCATTATAAATAATTAAATAATATTCTCTCACATCATAAACCAACCTAGATCCATTTAACCCTTGAAGCTTTCAAAGGGATCAAATCTCTAAAGGTGCAAACCTTTAACATTTCCTCAAAGTTTACACTCTTAAAAAGGTTTGCACCTCTAGAGATTTGATCCCTTCATAGATCTCGAATAAGGCTGACTGTTATATATATATATATATGGAGCCTACATAAATTATTTTTATCTCTTATTATTGATATTTTAATGTTTTATTATTATTTTAATGTGTTACTTTACATGAACATCTCTCTCACAATGCACTATATATATATATAATGAAGCCTACATAAATTATTTTT
>ML805781.1:5004-16121 GCA_009831015.1 Picea engelmannii | reverse complement strand
GGGTGGCCACCAATATCCACCTGGATCAGTCCTCCCCCCTTAGGAAGCAATGGTCCCCATTGCGTTGAGTTCCTCCATGAGATGAGGAAACTTCTGTTGAACTTGGTCCCTGGTGAGCCACTTGCCCTGGTGAAGGAGTTGGCTTGCTTTGACAACTTGATATAGTTGGATCCTCTGTTGGCAAGTGTTCTTGATCTGTGTGTCCATAATTCGATCAGTTGTGGCTTGTTCCATGCAATATGGGTTTAACTCTATTGGTGTGAGTTGTTCTACCATGTCGAATGTGTCTAGTAGAGGTGGAAAGTAGGGTCGAAGGCGGTCCACATTGAACATTGGGTGCAGACCAAGGAATGGTGGAATATCGAGATCAAAGGCATTGTCCCCTACAGCCTTGGTGATGGTGTATGGCCCATATCAGAGCGGGCGAATCTTGCGGTAGGGTCTAGTGAGGTGCTCCTTTTGCAAATGTAGCTACACTTTGTCGCCCACTTGGAAGTTGTGTGGCACCTAATGTTGATCATGTCGTTGCTTGTACTTAGCATTGGCTCTGTCCAATATGTCATGAACTTGTTGGTGGATGTGTTGAATGCGCTCAATGAAGCTATTTGCCTTGTTATCCTCAGACTGGACATGGGCTAAATCTGCCTGAGTAGCTGCAAATGGCATGGCTACGTCAATGGGACATAGTGGCTGGAATCCCAAGCCCACTTGAAAGGGGTTGTGGCTGGTTGAGCTATGGAGAGACCGATTGTAGCTGTGTTGTACATAGGGGAGACTCTCATCCCATGTGCGTGGATGCTTTGAGTTGTACATGCACAGAATGTGTATAATCATCCAGTTGACGACCTTTGTTTGGCCATCAGTTTGAGGATGGAAAGCTGTGGACTTGGTGATCTTAGTGTCCAACATCGACCAGAGGCTGGACCAAAATGTACTGAGGAACCTACTATCCCCATCTGAGATGATAGACTGTGGGATCCCAAAGTGTACCCACACTTGTTCAAAGAAGAGTTTAGCAATGGCTTCTACTATGATATTCTTCTTGCAGGCCATCATAATGGACATCTTCGAGAATCGGTCGACGACCACAAAAACACAATCATTGTCATGCTTAGTAGAAGGAAGTCCCGACATGTAATCTATAGAGATGGATTCCCAAGGTTGACTGGGGGTAGGAAGTGGAGTATAGAGGCCTTGCTTCTTGATGGTCAGTTTGGCAATGGCACAAGCAGTGCGGGACTTGATGTACTTCCCGACATCCTGTCGAATGTTCGGCCAATAGAAATACTTTTGCAGTACTACCATGGTTTTCTCGACCCCGAAATGCATAGCGACCCAACTGTAGTGTGCCTCCCAAATCATCTTGGTATTCTCGCTTGAAGGAACACAAAGGTGTCCCAGGTGACAAAGTAGGGCATCCTGGAGGTGAAAATTGGGAACTTGCTTACCCTCCAAGAGTGCATTGTATGTCTGGTTGAATTCTGGATCACTTGTGTAGAGAAGCATCCAATCGGAAGTCTTGTGCCCACAAGAGTTGAGCACAGTGGTTAGTGCCACGATGGGTGGTCAACTGAGGCAGTCTGCAACATTATTGGTGCTGCCTTTCTTGTACTTAATGTTCAAATGAAACTGTTGCAGGTATGTGCACCACTTATGATGGCGATCGTTCTGCAACTTCCCTTGTGTCTGTATGAACTATAGGGGTCGATGGTCTGTGTGGATGACCGTTTCCTTTCCCAAAATGTAATGCTTCCATTGCGGACAAGCCTGCACAATGGAATACATTTCTTTCTCATAAGTGGGATACTTTCGGACTGTGTCAGAAAGTTTCTCACTGTGATATGCCACCGGATGCCCATGTTGAGTAAGAACTACCCCAATGGCATAGTCATAGGCATATATCTCGATCTCAAATGGTTGTTGCAAGTCTGGTAATGTGAGCACTGGTGCAGAGCAGAGGCGATGCTTCAACTCCCCGAACGCCTTCTGTTGAGATTCGGACCAAAAGAATTTTTCTTTAGCTCCTCCCTTGGTGACTTGACTCAAGGGCCAAGTGATATGAGAGAATCCCAACACAAACCTACGGTAGAAATTGGAAAGACCTAAAAAGCTGTGGAGCTCTATTAGGGTGGTTGGGGCTGGCCAATCCCAAATGACTTGGATCTTTGCTGGATCCACATGCACCCCCCGCTCATCAATAATGTATCCCAGATATTGAACCTGGGTCATGCCAAAGTGAATTTCTCCAAATTGGCACACAACTTGTGTTGTCGCAGTGTTTGGAGGACCTGTCGGATGTGGTGGAGATGCTCTTCCCAAGTCTGGCTGAAGATCAGAATGTCATCCAAGTACACCACTACAAATGATTTGGTGAATGGTTGTAGGATGTCGTCCATTAGCCTTGTGAAGGTTGCAGGGGCATTCATCAACCGGAATGGCACGGCCAACCATTCGAAAAGGCCCTCCTTGGATTTGAAGGTAGTCTTCCACACATCAGAGGGTTCGATTGGTACATGGTGATACTCGGACTTCAAGTCAATCTTGATGAAATATTTTTCCCCCTTGAGTTGGTCCAAAAGGTCATCAATCCATGGGATCGGGTACCTATTCTGAACAGTGATCTTGTTTAGTGCCCGATAGTTAATGCAAAGTCTCAAAGTCCCATCCTTCTTCTGCACCAACACGATCGGGCTCCCATAGAGTGATGAACTCAGCCGGATGTGACCTTTCTGCAACAGCTCCTGAATCTACCTCTTGATTTCGTCATTCTCCAGAACAGAGCACCGATAGATGGGTCCATTGGGTAGCGACGCACCTGGGGTCAGATCGATGGGGTGCTTGACCTGGAAATGTAGAGGCACCCCTGCAGGGGAGGTGAAGATGTCCTCGTAATCCTCCACGACCCTATCCATCTGTTGTTTTCGTGCAGTGGGGCCCTATCTGGAGGTCATGGCCACAGTCTTCCTCTTTCCCTTAGGGCGGATCATCAGGAAAACAAATTTCCTAGTTTTGGAAATGATCTTACTGCATTGTTTTGCAGTAACCAAAGAGATGGTGGTAGGTGGTGCTATCTCTGGTATCCTGTACATCTTATTGCCCAAGGTGATAATAACATCACGAGGCCTGGACTCATACATAGCATGTCGCTTCCACAAGTATGGTTGGCCTAATAATACATCAGAAACATCAAGAGGAGCAATGTCACATAATACCTCATCCGTGAAGGGCTTGATGTTGTAGGGAAGGTGACATTGTTGGCTGACGTGGAGGTCTCTTCCTTGGTGCAACCACCCGATGGTGTATGGTTGTGGGTGTGATGTGGTCAGCAAGCCCAACCGCTTCACAACCTCTACCGAGATGAGGTTCTTATGGCTCTCGCTATCGATAATGAACTGCAACGGGGAACCCTTTACCCACATCTTGGAATGGAAGAGACGCTCCGCCTCCTCTGGATCTTCTAGTTCCTCCTTCTGGATCTTCGTGGTGGCAACGGTGGCGTTGGGCTCTACATCGATAATCTTCTTCCCCTTGTCATTCCCCTTGTCGGGTTCTGATTCAGGGTCGGAGCATGCATCCGATTCAGAAGCCTTCAACTCGGCTACTAGTGACTGCTTGGCCCGACACTCACTTGTGTTGTGAGTGGAGCTCTTATGGAACTCACACCACTTCCCCGTGTCCTTTTTTGGCTTCGTGGTGTTGTTCTTTGCTTGTGGCTTTGGCGGGTTATCCTGGGGCTCGATCTGGTTGAACGAGAACGAGCAGACCGCTCTGATACCAATGATCCTGATTTATGTAGGAACACAATGAAATACATAAATACACATAAACGCAGAGATGCAGTGGAAATAAGACTTCATTTCATTAATAACAAATGACTGAAAAATGATTACAGACAGAATGGAAATAAACTAGCTAAGGCGCTGGTAGCTTATCTCTGAGAAGAGATGTGGCGGCTATTGGCCTCTAAACTGCCTGTTACAATGAGGCTCGAAGGCCTATATATTACTGAGAAACAATGGAAAACCCTAAACATCCAAAAACCTAACCCTAGGAGATGAAACGCCAGAATATGGGCCCCGTTGGGGTAAATTGGTACACCAATTTCCCGGGGTCGTAACTTTGGCATACTATCTCCATTTGACGCACATGATACATCGTTAGAAAGATCTATCAGAGGACTACATTTCTAATAAGAAATATCAAGTCTGGAACGGACTCATATTCGTCGTAGCATTCATGCCCAAAAAACATCGTTTAGGGCCTCAAAACAGCTCCGGAAGTTCAGGACCCGAAGAATTGCTAAAAATAGTAAATTGTGCTACAATTAAGGAAACTAAAAACTGAAAGAAACAATGGTGTGGGTCCAAGTGGAATAGGTGGGTGGCCACCAATATCCACCTGGATCATGAACATAGTAAAGTTCCAATGTGATGAACATAATAGTGTCACAATATGACAAACATAGTAATTTTGAAATGCATCAAACATAGCCCTATCATCTTAATGTGATGAACATAGCATGTCGTCACATTGTGATGAACATACCCATATTGTCACAATGTGACGAACATAGTCTTTCCATTAAAAAGTAATGAACATAGTAATGTTGCAATATGATGAACATGGTAGTGTCACAATCTAATAAACATAGTAATGTTGCAATGTATCAAACATAGCTCTTTCATCGCAATGTGACCAACATAGCCTCGTCGTGGTAATCTGACGAACATACCCATATTGTCACAATGTTACAAACATAGCCTTGTCGTTGCAAAGCAATGAACATAGTAATGTTGCAATGTGACGAACATAGTAGTGTCACAATCTGACAAACATAGTAATGTCACAATGTGTCAAACATAGCCTTGTCATCACAATGTGACGAACATGCCCATATTGTTGCAATTTGATGAACATAGCCCCATCGTCATAATGTGACAAACATACCCATATTGTCGCAATGTCACGAACATAGCCTTTTCGTCGCATATTGATGAACATAGTAGTGTCACTGTATGACAAACACAGTAACGTCGTGATGTGTCAAACATAGCCCCACCGTTGTAATTTGATGAACATAGCCAAAAAATTTCAATGTTATGAACATAGCCTGGTCATCGCAATGTGATTACCATAACCTCATCGTCGCAGTGTGACGCAAATATCCTATCATCATAATGTGAGAAAAATTTTCAAATTCCATTGTTTGGCGAATATAACCCATTGTCGCAATGTGATGTACACAACCCAATGTCCCAATGTGACAAAAAAACCCAACATTCTAGTGAGATGACCATTTACCAACATCTTTATGTGATGAATATAACCCACTGTCACACTATGACAAACCTATTCCAACACCACATTGTGTCAAAAAAAAACCCTACATCGCAATGTGACGACCATAACCTTACCATGTCATGTCGCAATGTAACAAACATAGCCCAACATTCCAGTGAGACTACCATTTCCCAACGTCGTTATGCGATGAACATAACCCACTATCAAACTATGAAAAACATATTCCAACACCACATTGTGTTAAACAAAAACCCTACATTGCAATGTGACGACCAAAACCTTATGATGTCATGTGACAAACAAACCCTTAACCATTGTCGGAATCTGAGAAGAATTTCCAAATGTCTAACAATTCCAATGTTTCTCATCATAATTTGAGAAACATTCCAAATGTCATTGTCTGATGAAGATAACCCATTGTCGCAATGTGATGTACACAACCCAATGTCACAATGTGACAAACATAGCCTAACATTCCACTGAGAGGACCATTTCCCAACGTTGTTATGTGACAAACATAAACCACTTTCAAACATGGTTAACCATTGTCAACCATGGTCAACGACATTCAACCATGGACATGCTCAACCAAGGCCAATTGTATTGAAGGTCATGCATAGTAAAGGTCAATCATTGTGAAGGTCTAGGGAAGTTGACCATAGTCATGGTTAACCATAATTAAATGGTGGAATATGATACTGATCAACGTATATCAACCACTTTTTAGCAACAACCACTTTTTAGCAAAAATTGGTTGATATACATCGATTGACGCCATTTTAACTGGATTTCAGTTAAAATGACATCAATTTTTACATAGCCCCTGTGGCTCTTTTTAACTGGAATTCAGTAAAAATTGATCAAAAAATATGTCTTTTATAATATATTTATTAAAGTATTAATACTTTAATAATGTATTTATTAATGTATTAGTACTTTAATAATGTATTATTTATATATTAATATATTAATACTTTAGCAATATATTAACTAATTACATGATTAATGTATTAGTACTTGTTATATTATACATTAATGCATTAGTACTTCAATTTATACATTACATTAATGTAATAATGTATTATTAATGTATTACTTTATTAGTGTATTAATAGTTTAGCAATGTATTAATTAATAATATATTAATGTATTAGTTAATTAATAATAATGTATCAATTAATTAATAAGTTATTTTTGTATTAACATGTTACATTATTACATTGTATTATACATTAATACTTTAATATATTAATTTTTATGTATTAATACATTAATTAATAAAAAGTTAATATATTTATTAAGGAATACATTAGAAATGCATGAAAAATGTTTTACTTAATTAATTAATATGTTATATTACTTTTTGTGTTTAGTTTAGTATTATTTTATTATTATTATATGTAACACTTCAATATTTATTTTTTTAAGTAAAAACGAGGAGGATCCTGTTATATTAAAAGTGCAGGCTTACAGAGTCTTTTGGAGTGCCAATTGTCCTGCCTAAAAAGGAAACCGGCACAACTAGTTGTCCCATGCCACTTGTTTTCACACAAAAAGAACCATGTCATCATCTGTCCTGCCCGAAGGAAACTAGGACGTATGGCTGCCATTAGTTTCAGACTATTCCATAGCTTACTACTGACAGCATAATGATAGTCTCACTGAGCTAGAGCTCTAGTTCGAAAGAAAAGAAAATTTCTAACTATGAACATTCACAAAACGAGTTACCCGGGGTCCTCATCGACTTCATCATTCTTTCCCCATCTGGCTAGAAGCACGAAGGGTTGTGCGCATGTAGGGCATTGTCGGCTTGGAGATGTGTTGGAGTATGCAGCATACATCATGTCGAGGCATTGGCTGACTTGGAGGGCCCTATAGATTTGGTCGTCCACCATGCTGCGCATTTCAAAGATCAATTCCAGGTGCTCCAAGGGGGAGGAGTGGAGGTTGGTCCTGCCATTCTCCCTGAGCGGAGGAGAGGGGAATTGTCTTATGTATGTCACTACCCTCTGTTTCTTCATTTTCTCTATCGCCTTGCTATCCTTGCTGCTCGTTCTGCTGAGTCACTTCCTCTGAAAATTCATCGCTTGCTGAATTTTCCTTTTCTTCTGTGTTGCCTGAGAATTCTTCCTCGATGTAGCAAGTTGTGTGTTCCCATGATAGGTCACCTTCCTTGTGATTGTGCGTCGTTCCTGGATCCTGAGGCTTGGCATCGTCCACGAAACAGGTGGGGGGATCCCAATTATCCGGAACAGAGAAGAGGAGATGTGTTGGAGGATCCTGGATGGGTTCATCTGGAACAATCTCCTCCACATAAGTCGTGGGAGGCGTCCAAGGCTTCCTGGTTCTCCGAGTGTGTGCCATAGCCAACGCTCTTTCAAACTTCTTCTGCCTCTTTCTACGGGAGTCAAATGCATACCATGCAACGCCTCTACGAGGCCGTCCTCTTACTCTCGGCATGTAGAGGAGTAGAGCTATAACCAAAATGCCAAATGGGTAAGTGTCTCTGCACCAGCATTCTGAAGGTTCATCTTTCGGCCGCTCAGCTCCCAAATGCATTGCATAACCATCAGAGCGACTGATAAGGATGAAGGTGACTGTGACAACCTTGGCTATTAAGGCTATGCCCTTAGTGCGTTGGACCTCCGTCCTCTTCACTCGCATGAGAGGCCTCGTCCTCTGGTTTTGGCTGCTTAGGCTCGCTCCCATCTTAATGATGAGGAGATGGGAGCTGGTGGTCAGTATTTATGGCCATGCCCAGCTCATCCCCACGTGTCCTCCTTGTTCTACATGACACCCCATCTGGGGAATGTAACACTTCATTATTATTATTTATTTTATTAATCCATTTACTTTATTATTTTATTATGCTATATATTATTTTATTTTTATGGTATATATTATTGTATTTTTGATTAATTAATATTTAATTTATTATTTATTATTAATTATTAATACATGTAACACTTTATTATTATTATTTTATTACGATATGTATTATTTTAGTTTTGATTAATTATTAATTATTAAGTAGTTTATTATCCATTAAAAATTAATAATTAATTTATTATCAATTATTAATTAATAATTATTTTATTATCAATTATTAATTAATAACTATTTTATTATTAATTAATAATTAATTACTTATTAATAATTAAGTAATTATTAATTATTAATTATTAATTAATAATTAATACTTAATTATTCCATTTAAAATGTATTAATACATTAAAAGTTGTGTCCCATTCATCTTGGTTATTAAGCAGAAAGGAGTATATCTATTGGAGATGGGCACAATTAATCACCTTTTAATCTAAAATTCTAATATGATGGCTAACAATTGAAAATGTTGGAATATTCTTAGTCATCCTCCCAAATCAATGAATGTGATTTACTCTTCATAACTTCCTTGTATTTTTGAATGCATCAGTTAACCTGTTTACTTTTTAACATTTACCTAATCATATTAAGAAATTATTGTACCACCATATGATTGCCACGTTTAACTGATTAACCTTTGGAATTACCACATTTAAGATTAACTTTTGGATTTCATCAGCTCTATGTGCATTTCAGCTGTCTGTGCGTTTCAATTCACCAGAGTGTTGTCAATCACATTTAAGTAAAAGTGGTTAATATATATGAATAGAGTCCATTAATTTAAAAGGGTCTAAAATGAGGCTATATCAAAAATGTAAATGTGGTTGGTTGTTGATAGTGATTTTATTATAAAATGATATTTTATAATATTGGACAACTAGACTATTCTGAGTTCAATATTCTTAGTTCAAGATGAAATGTCCAAATCACAACAGGTACACCCTTCACGACAAAAGATGCGGCAAGATACAGTAGCTTTTAAACATGATTCCAAAATATACTAGTCTCATTTGGGGCCACTCCCATTACTCCAATCCCTAGTGCCTTACAGCACTGAAGTTCATAGAAAATAAAGAATCTACCTTCATTCAAAACTGCGTGCGAGGGACCCTCACTAAAATACAATACATGAGACAGGGTGGAGTCTGGACTACAAAATCTATATCTAATTTGAGTGGTCCTTCTGCATCGTCCCAAGCATTTGCAATTATTAGCGCAAGTTCTACAAGCTTTAGCTTCTTAAAACAAACACGGCTTCCTGTACTTTACAAGAATTTGTTCGTCTGCCGTATCTCATGGATTCCACTGTTTCACGGTCTCCGTTAGACGCAAGAACACCGGCGATACAGGTGGTAATGGTGCCATTTCCAGCACAGGGACACCTAAATCAGTTGCTTCATCTTTCCAGGGCAATCGCCGCTCGAGGACTAGATGTCCTCTATGTCACAACTTCTACTCATATCCAACAAGCTAGGCGTCGCGCTCAGGTATGTTTAGAAGAATTTTTTGGAATAGTTGAAATTGCAAATACTAGTTGTTCAGATTTCATGTATGTTCAGATTGTAATAAGATGAAGATGCTAAATCCATTTATATATTTATATATGGAAAAATATAATTTAAACAATGTAAAATTACAATTTTATCAACAATTTCATAGGGTAATTGATTTGGATGGGCTTCTTTTTATAAGGCCATCTAGGTTTGAAACTCCATTAAAAAAGAAACACATAAAATCCAACTATACTAAGGGTTGATGTGACCTACCCAAGATGCAATCCTAAATGATTTTGATGACTTGAAAACCTCCTTGTCACAATTATTTTGACCACAAGTTATTACAATTATTTAAACCACAAGTCATAGGCAAACTAACAACAATTTCATAATCAAAATTGATTTCAATGATAATTTAAAAAAAAAAACAAAAAATAAAATGTTTAGATTTATAGGTTTCAAATTGGAATTGAACTCCTGCATATGCATTATGCATTATTCATGGGCCCCGCTTCAATTTATTTGCGTGACTGTTTATGATGTATAAGACATGGCCTATGAGGAAATGAGGCCAATAAGTTACATGATTTTTTTTTTCCAAACTTGTAGTCCAAACAATTATGCATTCAAATGCTGCTGTAAGTAATAAACAAAGCGTAACGAAAGAAAGGGACAGCCTTGCATCTTGCATCTTGAGGCCATTTTCCAGATGTTACAATCCATTGTGTTCCCTATGCCTTAATATTATAACCTTCCCTTTAACTATCAATTGGAAAACATAACAACGTGCTGATTACGTTTAATTTAGTGTATTTGTTTTAGGAGAGAAAACCTCTCATAACTATGTATTCTTTTGGCGCAACTTACTCTCACAAAAATTAGTGCTCCTCGTTATGATGCATTACATATGATATAAATAATCTGGAAGATTTTGTAAGCCGTGCACACTCAATATAAAAGGGAAAGGTTTTTAAAGTTTTTTTTTTTTAAGAAATGTTAACTATTTTGTGGCATATTCATTCAATTTTTCACAAACCGTAATGCGGTTTCAACCAAGGCATTGTGAACCATTCTCATCTCGTTTGGAATATATAAAAAGATTAAGATCAATTTAATGCAAAGAAGATTTCACAAAGTTGTTTACAGGTTTGTGTTTTCGATGGTATTTGGGAAATATAGTATGGAGGTAATTAGCAAATAGAATTCTCATTCCAAGTTGTTGTAATTGGAAATTCTAAAAGTTGTAATCATCAAATATTTATAGAATTGTTTCAAATTCAATTATATTTAAAAAAAATAAGTTTTATGGAAAAAATAATGAATAAAAATTGTTAAAAATTTACAATGACGTTGAAGATTATTAGTGCCCTCCTAGCTCAAATAAGACAGAATGTGATTTTTTTTCATTAATGACGAGGATAAAACTCATCCTTAATC
>ML805780.1:86861-109503 GCA_009831015.1 Picea engelmannii | reverse complement strand
CATGGGATTTTTTTTTTAAATGTAAAGATCTACCATACTGTTAAAAAAAACATGCTTGCTTAGATGGAGACGTTGGAACTAAGCTAAGTCCTTGGGATGAAAGGGTTCTTGATAATTGAATTTGAAAGAAATGAGATGGAGAAGATATCAACTGCTTATATGAATCATCTTGCTCAGTGCATCCAATGCCATTCAAATATTTGGATTCAATTGATGGAACAACATTCCTCTAATTTTCACTTGTACTTAATGAAGATATAATTTTAATTAAGCTAGAGATGTTAGAAGAATTCTTTGGTGCAGGAAATTTGGTGGAAGTGCATCCAGACAAAATTTCTTTGACACATCATGTTTCAAGAATTTCCTTTAATTCATATTGCAACTTTATATCCCAACCTTCGACTATCACTTCCAGCTTATTGTGATTCTTCTTTTGGTCTTCCACAAACTTATGCAAATTATAAGAACCCAAGATTGCCAACATTAAATGATCTCTCATAATTAGTGTCAATTTGATCTGGGTTACTGTCAGTAAAAGAAAAAATATACATTTTTAATGATGAGATTGGATTCGCATTTTGTTGGTCGTAGTGTTAATCGGTTCCTTTGGACTCCTAGCATGGGATTCCAACTAGGGGGACCCACCTCCTGTGATTCTGTCACTTGTAAAAGTGTTTGTTAGAGGATCTTTGGAACTAGGGTTTTTCTCAGTAAGGCACAATGCAAATATGGCACAGGGGGTTGACATTCACAACCCATGTGTCCAGTGATTGTGGGCACCATGGTCACAAGGAAAAACATGTCAAGGTAAGGCATGGCATGTCAAGGCAAGGAAATGGCATGTCAAGCCAAGGAAAGGAATGTCAAAGAAATAACTGACATGTCAAGGAAAGGCATGCCAAGACAAAAAAAGGAATGTCAGGGAAAGGCATGGAAAGGTGTGCAATACAAGGAAAGGAATTTCAAGGCAAGGCATGGCATCTCAAGGCATGGCATCTCAAGGCAAGGAATGGAAAGGAAATTCATGGCAAGGCAAGGCATGGAAGGGAAAGTCATGGTAAGGCACGACAAATCATGGAAAGGAAAGACAAGGCATGGTATGTCAAGGAAAGGTATGGAATTTCAAGGCAAGGCATTACAAGGCAAGTCATTACAAGGCAAGGAAAGGGAATGAATGGAAAGGAAAGGCATGGAAACACATGAAAACACATGAAAAAGAATGACAAGGAAAGACAAGGAATGTAATGTCAAGGCAAGGCATGGCATATCAAGGTAAGGGAATGCATGGCAAGGCATTCCAAGGAAAGGTGTGTCATGTCAAGCAAAGGCAATGCATGGAAAAGAATGACATGTCAAGGAAAGGTAACCCATGGCATGTCAAGGAAAGGCATAAGGAATGGCATGTCAAGGAAAGGCAAGACATGCCAAGGCAAGGCATGGCTTGTCAAGGAAAGGCATGACAAGGTTAGGCATGGCATGTCAAGGCAAGGCATGGCATGTCAAGGTAAGGAAAGTAATGGCATGTAAAGGCAAGGAAAGACATGTCAAGGCAAGGCATGGCATGTCAAGGAAAGGACACCATCCCTTGGGATGGTGTGCATGCCAAATTGGCATGCACAACAACCATATTGGCTAGTGTGCATGATAATTTGGCATGCACAGAAGCCATGGGGATACTTGTTGATTTTTCTATAAGCAAGGTTAAGAATGAAGTTCATTCCATTTTAGAATTTAATTTAACCATAACCAATAATGTTGCAGCAACCAAGATCACAAGAAGAAACACCATGCACAAGAACACAATAAGTATCATGGGAAACCCTTCTCAACAAGGGAATAAAACCCAACCAAATCGTTTTCTATATTCTTCAATAGAAATACCTTCACCACCAAGAAAAAACTATCACACAAAAGGGTGCTCAAACCCTAGAAGACTAGCGCCTAAGAGAGGTGCACAGTTTTCCCAAGAAGGTGTACTAGCTGAAATTTCCAAACTCACATGAAAGATATGATTCCTCAATGGGGAATTGACCTTTACTTATACTAGACTGAACCTATCAATAGAAGTATCTATTGGCCAATAGGGCCAACCTCACTAGTTCACAATATAATTAATATTAACCTTATTAATTATCTTTTGCATTAATTATCAATCACATTAAGGTGGGGCCGACCTGTACCCTTTACATTAGAATTAGGGTTACATGAAGGTCTGACTCTTGAAAAATATAGCAAGGGATCATATACACCCACTAGTGATCATACACTAGGGGCACATCCATAGACATGTCCATATCTCTGGCTCACTGCATTACATAGAAGAACCACTTCTTCACTAGTGCTCAACCACTAGGACTACGTTCACCTGTGCTCGTCCACATGCATGTCCACTCAACATATCTTCTTTTTCACTACATTACACAAGAGAGTCATCTGGAGTTTATCATGAAATCTCTACTCAGAGGAGGCTAATACTTCATCTTCATTTATGTTCTCATGAAGATGCACCCAACACTTTGGGATTTCACACGTTCTCCTTGTTATCAACCACGGGCATGTCCAACTCTGTCAATCTCCTTTCTCACTGTATTACACAGAAGAATCATCTGGATTTCTTCTCAACTCTCTCTAAGGATGATGCCATATCTACGTTCCAGCTCTGTCTCAGATAGGAACCTGTTGGCAGCCCTACATATTTTCAACTTTTAAAGCGACAAATAATAATTTATGTAGTTGCCTATGCTTGGTCATACAGTTATTGATTTTCGAAAGTAACTTTTGAAATATAAATATAATGTTTTGATTAATCCTATTATTTTGTTTTCTTTTCATTTTCATGCTTCATTCATGACTGAAAGAATGAACAAAGCATTAAAACTTATAATTGTATTACCATTTTATCTAAGGTTTATGAAGGCTAGATGTCTTTATTGATCTTTTAATGAAGACTATTTTGTTGTGAAGCTCATCTTGTTGATTGCTTTAAAGTGTCTCATCAATTGTGAAGTGTGCCTTGAATTTTTGTTTAAAACACCAAGAATCCATTAAAACTAAACTATGTTATGTATCGTTGTGGCTCTTGGCTAGACCTATCCTTGCCATTAAACTTTGGTTCACAAAATTTCTCCTCTCCTAAACTTTAGAAATCAACTCCACCTTGTTGCGCAATGATAAAATTTGAATGAACCTGGTCGTATCCTGTACCCTGTGGGAGGTGGCAGTCCGACAATGATAGGCCCATCATTTTGAGTTAAGTCTTAGGTTTCGTATGTACTCTTGGCACTCATTTCACAAAATGCCTTTTCTTTTGTGTTACAGAACCCCTTTTCATGTGCACTAGGGTATTGATGAATCTTGTTTCTTAGATTTCGCTCTAGTCTTCTCTGTTCTAGAAACCGTTCATACTCACTGTGTTTTTCTGTCAGCCTTCTGAACCCTCATGGCCCCAATCATAAGGATTGAGCCCAATGGCTCGCAAACCCTTCTCTTGTATGATGATGCAAGGGAAGACCTTAAGGTTCAAGGCTGGCTCGAATTTCTTGAGACATTTCAGGGTTTTAACTGTAAACTGCCCAGGAATGTGCCCTCTCTTTTGATGGCTGTCGGGGCAAGGTAGGAGACATTCAGATTGAGGTCACCGAGGAATTTTCAGGCCATGCGACAGGTCTTCCACTTAGTGGGAAGAAATGGTTTAAAAACGCCAAGGTAGAGGAGGTACCATGGAACTTGTTCTTTACCTCTAGGAAGATCACGTGATGTGATAAAGATAAGCCCGCATCCTTGTTGAAAACTCAGTGGCATGGTTTATTAGCAATCCTGAGACAATTCGTCACATGTGAGGGTCGCTTTGGCCTTATTTTCTTGTATCATATACGTTTGTTGATGAACTTCATCGATTTTCAGTTGAATATGCCTTTTTATTTATTAACAAGTCTATATAAGATGGCCAAAAGGTATAAGAGATAGCGTTTAAATTCCAATCTGTTTCATCACGGGTTGATAAAGATGTTGTTGGTTCATCAACTAAAATTGCAAAATGATAAAGATGTTGTTGTTTGAGGTTTTTTTGGTCCTTGTTTGCAAATTTGGTTATCTTTGTCCTTCTTGTCTATTTCACGATGAGAGTGTATTTTTCTTTTATCTGAGGCTTTCTTCTGTTTGTTTAATCCTGAAGTCTGATTGACATTTAGAAGTTTTACATCTGATTATCATTCACATATAAACAAAAAGACATATTTTAGTGATTGGTTTGGATATTAGAAGGAATTTCTAAAAATTTTAGCATTACATTAGATTTGAGTGAGAAACAAATTGATTGAGGACATTGCATATTAGTGTTTGATAGTGAAAACAAATTTTCTCCTTCCCTTAAATAGGAATTCATCGAAAGACAAGACTGCTTATCATTTTCTTGTGCATATTTTTTGGGAATTGAGTCATCATACCATCAGTTTCATTGTCATACACCCTTTGAGTAAAGAACAACTGCAAAATGAACGCTAATTAAAAATTATCTAGAACATTTTGTTTTTAGGATCTTCCACCAACATTAGACTAGGATTAGCACTTTGGATTAGGCTGTGAGTACAACTCTCCAAAGTTTTCAAAACAAACATTAGCATCCTGAGATAGGGAGAGTCAAATCCAATTGTCGTATAGGCTTTCTGGGATCCCCCTCTCACACAGGGGTTACGCACAAGGTCGCATTCAGGTGAGTTACGGAGATTATCYCTCCGTRGTTCAACTATTTGTCGTGGTCGAATCGTATATTGGGGGTCACTTGAAGGTATACCCAYGATTAACTATGGGAGCCTCTTGAGTTGATTTTGGACTTGTTATCCTACCCATACGCTCATATTGGACTGTCGACTGTACCCGCCYAGGGGCTGACTGCGAGTTGATGTACTTAGTTTCCATAATCCTTAGGTACTTACACAAGGTGACCGTGAAGGGAAGTCTCACTGTACTTGGGACAGACATTGGTCAAACTCACTTGGGCTCCTTGGAGGGTAAATCCACAATTACTGTGTGGAAGCTTGCACCAAGGTAAAAGTCCATTAAGCAGGTCACCATTGTAACTGTTCCACCATATCCTAGCCCCTTCTTGACTTGATCATGCAACGTTGGATTTCATCACCAACTAGTACGATCATCGAGAGAAGTCGTGTTTTCTTGGTTTTGATTCCTAGATGTTATTAGCGTATGTTGTTTCTTTTCATCAGTTAGCCCTAGATTTTCAGCGTGTACTATTATTCTCCAAAATTGAGTCTGTAGACGATAAAGGTCTTCGTCGATCGCGTAGGATGCAAGGGCTGCCTCCAGAAGGCTACCAACCCTTACCTCCTAACCCTCCAGAAGACAACTACCATGGAGAGGTAGAAAATCAATCTGACGCTGGGAGTGTTGTTGCTCCTCCGTTACACAATTTAGAAGGCACTTTGGTTACGGTTGAGAATCCCACTCCTCGCACTACATATGTGTCATTAACCCCTCTCGAACCACTTTTTCTTCTTTTAGACTCCCTTGGGAACGTCATAGACGAAGAGGTCCCACAGTTACCTGAGAGAGCTTTTACCAAAACATATATGGGATCCACAGAACCAAACTTTGGTGATGAGTATAGGACTCCTATTCATCCTACCACTACAGTAGATACAAATCCCACACCTTCTCATTCTGTATGGAGGACTTCATCAGGACACGATCTCTATGAGCATTTTGAATCCTTTCGACAACCCTTTAATCCTCATGACCCTCCTATTGAAACTGGGCCATTTGGTAAAAATATGAACCGCCCCATCGATCAGGTCGTTAACCCTACTGTTGCATCAGCGCAAGTCTATCCTAATGCTGGACTCATCACCTCTACTCATTCCCAAAACACTTCGATCCCTACCCCCGCTTTTACAAACTTTCACTCTCCAGCTCCACATGTTCTGCACGATCTTGCTGGGACATCTTTTCACCCGAGAATGCAGACCCTTGCTAAACAAATACATCTGACTGGAGGTAAACCACCATCTAGCGGACTTGTCCCTCTTGGAAGACCACAATCCTATGGCACGCCTACCCCTCTCGGGAGACAACCCCCTTTTCATGTTCTTCCCGGAGGGAAACCTCCTGTTAGTACTCAGTTTACAGTATTAATTTTTTGACTTTTGGTTACAACAGACACGCTACTAGAACAGTGATATTCTCGCAGCGCCATCATAAAACATCATCTCACTTCTCGAAAATTCCTTAAATTCTTCGGGCCATATCTAGATGGCTTATGTTTTATTCTGGCAATGTTTGTGTTGGCATAAAAAATTAGTGACAATGGATTATTGATTGAAATGTGTTTGGTTTTATTAAGTCAATTTCGATTTAAGGCTTCTTTTAACCAACTTTGGGTCTTTTTTAGCTCTCGGCCTTATGCAAAGTTGTTGTATTTAATCAATTTGGTTATGCCAGAAGGAAAATCTCTAGTCCTCTAAGCCACGCACCTGCAATCATACAAAACAAGGGTTAGCCACAAGCCAACACATCATAGTCTAAATCCACAAGAGGCTATAACAACTCACTGCTCGAATTGCCAAACCATTTGAAGAGAAGATGCCTGATTCAACTCGATGGAGCATTTACATCACAATATGTGTCACTCTACTGGCCTGTCTAGATGTAGCATTCATTTGTCAATGACTCTGTTTCCAGGTGTCCATAGGCAGCATTTCCAGGTATCGAGCTACCTTCCAAATAAACCATGTATAAATTCAACACGAGTCTTCACAGTCCGCGCAAGTTACAAGGAGTAAAAGTTTGGGTGTGGTCATCGGGCTCTACCTTACAAAATATACCAAGATTATGTGAGAAGAAGCTAAATGTTTGAGACTGAATCCGAGTTTCATGGCGTGTTGCAAAGATGTCAAATGAAGGCAAAAATAGAGTAGACCCAAACCTGCAAATTCGAGCTAAAAATCTGATTCCATGTGTAAAGGATGACAACTTATGTGTCCATAAGATATTGCGTTGGGTTCTAAATAGCTCCAATCATAAAACAAGTGCGCCATCAGGTCTCAGGAAGTTTTATGAAATTAAACTGGTTTTTGAACACGAGATCAGAGTTGGAACGCATAGTCCAAGCAATGCTTAAAAACCCGGATTATGATATACGACCATTATTCCATTTCATCCAGGTATCGTTGCTCTGAGATTGACTAGTGCCAGGAAAGTAAGATGGCTCTCAGACAGTGACAATAAGGTCACGTTTTTCCTTTCGAAGACAGAGTATGGCAGTCAGGAAGCAACACAGGCAATTAGTTCTCTGGTTCAGGTTCTTAGATCTAGCATAGTCAGTTTGCAACAAAAGTTAATCAAAATATCATGCCCAGAATTTCGGTGGCTTACTATAATTCAAAGGTATGATGCTAGTTGCCGAATCCCATGAGTTTCGGCAACATATTTCGACTCTGTTTTACCTTTGCAAGTTGCTGGAAGTGTAGACCTATTGACCATAGTATATTGCGGACATCAACAAATGTCCTTGATCAATGAATCAATTCTGCTTGTGAGAGTTTTGTCCAATTTGTCTGGCAAGAAATGGATGCATATCACCTGTATACAGTGGTACCTTTTCTTCTGAAGTTCATCGATAATCTTACTAATATATATGTACGATTTAATCGCAAAAGATTAAAGGGGCACATAGGGGAAGAAGATTGCAGAATGGCACTTTCAACTCTGTACCATGTTCTTTTGACTACCTGCAAGGCAATGTCTCCATTTACTCCATTCTTTGAAGAAGTTTTATATCAAAATTTGCGCAATGTTCTTGATGCTGGAGCAGAGGATCAATCTAATCAATTTTGAATTTATTCTCCCATCAAATCTTCTAACATTAAATGATTTTAGATTGAAGGCATCTTTCAGGGAGAATGATTAATCCCAACACTCCCAGATTCAAAGGCAGAAGATCAGAAATTGAAGTGCTTCATTGATGGTAGAGGCAACAAAGGATTTTAAGGCATTAGATCAGTAGTCAAAAGGGATATTCCCAGATTTTTAGGCATCATTCGATTTTTTCAATAATACAGGTGGCAGAGTACCTAGAAGAATACAACATTTGTATCAACAGAGGGCATAGCAAGGCATTGAATTAGCAGTTAAAATGATTAGTTGGAAAACAAAACATATGTTAGCGAGAAGGTTTTGAGATGTGCTCAGCAAAGAAAATCATTAGTCAAAGGATTTGTTCTAGGAAAATGCCACAGTCAATCCTTTTAAAATTCCAGATTCTTTGTGATTACACAAGACTTCATTTATTTTTAGTTTTTGTTATATTTTCACTCCTAAAAATGTGAAAGAGTTAGTTCATTTGTGATATTTATATATTGTATCAATTGTAAGGAGCAGGGGGGGACCCGAAGAGAAGAGGCACGAGAGGAAAAAAGAGACACCAGGGATGATGGACTGGGATTCTCTTTATGATTGTAAAGCAGGGACTTTCATTTGGCACTCAATGCTACAGCCTTTTTTATAAGCAAATTTTCTCCTCTAATCTTTTTCTTTTTTTTCTTACTTGTAAAACATGCTATCTCTGCAATGCACTGATATTATCGTGTTATGTTGATAGGGCAGTGAAGATTTCACTGTTTACTTTCACATTCCCAGACTTGTTTTTAAGTACTTTGTTGTTTGTTTCCGAATGACATTTAGGATAAAAAATCTTCCTATGTGAGTGAACAGATTGGACATTTGCATATTTCTTTCATCTTATGGTTTTATCTGCTTTATTAAATTGACTACCATTGACTAAGTAAGTGGGATCAACTTTTGTTTACAATCAGAGATTGAACATTATCTTTCTTCATTTACTGCCGACACCTCCAACCTTTGCAAAAAACCATACATATTTATCCATAAGAACCAATGCAATAAATCAATGATGCCCTAG
This sequence comes from Picea engelmannii, assembly GCA_009831015.1. Classification (NCBI taxonomy): domain Eukaryota; kingdom Viridiplantae; phylum Streptophyta; class Pinopsida; order Pinales; family Pinaceae; genus Picea; species Picea engelmannii. Next base: position 100,571 of record ML805780.1, on the reverse strand, counting down.
CTTGCCCTTAGCAGTCGAGTGCAACTTTAGGGACTAACATTTTTGGCACCATTGCCGGGTACAGAGACACGAAGTATTTATCCCTGGGAAAACGACAACGATCAGATCCGCTTCTTGATGGTGAACAGGAAGGGGATAGATACATGACTGCAGATCTTTCACCATGGCGACTCCACTATCTAAATATTAATAGGCGACTCCACTGGATCCAAGCATGGAAGCCATTTTGGCTTGGAGGTTTGCACCTCTCAATTTTTCAGCTATTCCTGGTTTCCCTAATCCTGTGCCTTCCTTCTTAGAATGTGCAGACTTTCTTCCTATATTCCATCGAGATGAAGGGGATACTCCTGCCCAACATCTCATAGATTTTCATAAGTGCATAGATCAGTTGAATATCGGTCATGAAGATGCTCTCATGAAGATGTTTGTATACTCATTAAATGGTGATGCTCGGAGATGGTATCGGTCACTTTCTATTCCCAGCATATCTTCTTTGCAGGAATTTCATGCAGCCTTCCATAAGTATTGTAAGAGGTATTATTATTCTGATATACTTCTTGAAAAATGTTGTGAAAAGTTCACGCTTTGTATTCATCAGAGAAAAGATTGTGTCCTGTATGATGAGTATGACCAAGATTAGACTGTTTCCCTTTTCTCTAAAGTTTTGGAAGATGTTCAAGCAGAGAAGACATAATTTGTGGCAAATTATACTCTTCCTGTACCTTTCATTTCAGATCCTATTGAACAACAGTATGCTGGAAATATTGAAGTACTGCAAGAACAATTGATCCTGCTTTCATTACCAGTGGTTGAGCAGCCATCTCTCCAAAACAGCAAGCCTGCATTCACTATGCTTGAACCTAAATATGTTGACAATATTAAACAACCGATCATCAATAGTGAAATCAGTTTACAGTCATATTTAGATTTGCAAGCATCTGAAGGTGGCAGCCATGATCGGCAGGAGGATATGCAGAGATTTTTGGATCTTCAATTGAAACAACGGCAAGAGGTATTTGTTTTCAGTCTTATAGATCCATTTGCTAATTATCTCAAGTTTCTAAGAAGCTTGGATGTTAGAGCAATTTTGTCAATTGAAGGATGGTTGTCCGGTTCTTTTGAAATACATTTATGTATTCTTTGGTTTCTTGCATTCTTCATTTCCGAATTGAGAGACGCACCGATCAGTCAAATACTAGTATGGCTTCATTGGAAACACGATTTTACCTAATCAAGAGAAATCAGTTGATTAGATAAGAGTGGGGAGAATAAAGCTTGCTTCTTGAGCTTTTCATTTTCAGCAATTTGTTTTCAGTTTGTTGGTTTGCACAATACGTGAGGTTTCCATGTAGTATTTGGTTTCAGTTTTGAAATAAAGATTCCATGCCCAATGCATAGAAGGCACTATTGGCAGGGGAAGTTTGGCTTCAAATGAGGAGAAGAGTTGCAGAAGTTTGGGAGGATTAGAATGATATTGACTGACCCCATAACCCAATAGACTAGGCACAACACAAAAGTTGTGGATGTCTGCAAAGCGAAAGATTTGCAGGGTCAGGATTGCACAGATGAAAAGAAATGATAAGGCACGTTGGTCTGCAAGTTCTTGATGTYCCACGGGGAGAACATCATCCCCAGAAGGAGCCAATGTTAGTACTCAATTTACAGTATTAWTTTTTGGACTTTTGGTTACAACAAACACGCTACTGGAACAGTGATATTYTCGCAGCGCCATCATAAAACATCATCTCACTTCTCGAAATTTCCTTAAATTCTTCGGGCCATATCTAGATGGCTTATGTTTTATTGTGGCAATGTTTGTGTTGGCATAAAAAATCAGTGACAATGGATTATTRATTGAAATGTGGTTGGTTGGTTTTATTAAGTCAATTTCGGTTTAAGGCTTCTTTTAACCAACTTTGGGTCTTTTTTAGCTCTCGGCCTTATGCAAAGTTGTTGTATTTTATCAATTTGGTTATGTCAGAAGGACAATATCCAGTCCTCGAAGCCATGCACCTGCAATCATACAAAACAAGGGTTAGCCACAAGCCAACACATCATAGTCTAAATCCACAAGAGGCTATAACGAACTCACTGCTCGAATTGCCAAACCATTTGAAGAGAAGATGCCCGATTCAACTCGATGGAGCATTTACATCACAATATGTGTCACTTTGCTTCCCTGTCTAGCTACAGCATTCATTTGTCAATGACTCTGTTTCCAGGTGTCCAGAGGCAGCATTTCCAAGTATCGAGCTACCTTCCAAATAAACCATGTATAAATTCAACACGAGTCTTCACAATCCGCGCAAGTTACAAGGAGTAAACGTTTAGGTGTGGTCATCGGGCTCTACCTTACAACATATGCCAAGATGTCGTGAGAAGAAGATAAATGTTTGAGACTGAATCCGAGTTTTGTGGCGTGTTGCAAAGATGTCAAATGAAGGCAAAACTAGAGTAGACCCAAACCTGCAAATTCGAGTTAAAACTCCAATGCCGTGTGTAAAGGATGATAACTTATGTGTCCATAAGATATTGCGTTGGGTTCTAAATAGCTCCCATCATAAAACAAGTGCGCCATCAGGTCTCAGGAAGGTTTATGAAATTAAACTAGTTTTTGAACACGAGATCAGAGTTGGAACGCACAGACCAAGCAATGCTTAAAAACCCGGATTATGATATACGACCATTATTCCATTTCGTCCAGGTATCGTTGCTCTAAGATTGACTAGTGCTAGGAAAGTAAGATGGCTCTCAGACAGTGACAATAAGGTCACGTTTTTCCTTTCGAAGACAAAGTATGGCAGTCAGGAAGCAGTATGGCAGTCAGGAAGCAACACAGGCAATTGGTCCTCTAGTTCAGGTTCTTAGATCTAGCATAGTCAGTTTGCAACAAAAGTTAATCAGAATATCATGCCCAAAATTTCGGTGGCTTACTATAATTCAAAGGTATGATGCTAACTGCCGAATCCCATGAGTTTCGGCAACATATTTCGACTGTGTTTTACCTTTGCAAGTTGCCGAAAGTGTAGACCTATTGACCACAGTATATTGCGGACATCAACAAATGTCCTTGATCAATGAATCAATTCTGCTTGTGAGAGTTTTGTCCAGTTTGTGTGGCAAGAAATGGATGCATATCGCCTGGATACAGTGGTACCTTTTCTTTTGAAGTTCATCGACAATCTTACTAATATATATGTACGATTTAATCGCAAAAGATTAAAGGGGTGCATAGGGGAAGAAGATTGCAGAATGGCACTTTCAACTCTGTACCATGTTCTTTTGACTACCTGCAAGGCAATGTCTCCATTTACTCCATTCTTTGTAGAAGTTTTATATCAAAATTTGTGCAATGTTCTTGATGCTGGAGCAGAGGATTAATCTAATCAGTTTCGAATTTATCCTCCCATCAAATCTTCTAACATTAAATGATTCGAGATTGAAGGCATCTTTCAGGGAGAATGATTAATCCCAACACTCCCAGATTCTCAGGCAGAAGATCAGAAATTGAAGTGCTTCATTGATGGCAGAGGAAACAAAGGATTTTAAGGCATTAGATTAGTAGTCAAAAGGGTTATTCCCATATTTTTATGCATCATTCGATTTTTTCAATAATGCAGGTGGCAGAGTACCTAGAAGAATACAACATTTGTATCAATAGAGGGCATAGCAAGGCATTGAATTAGCATTTAAAATGATTAGTTGGAAAACAAAACATATGTCAGCGAGAAGGTTTTGAGATGTGCTCAGCAAATAAAATCATTAGTCAAAGGATTTGTTCTAGGAAAATGCCACAGCCAATCCTTTTAAAATTCCAGATTCTTTGTGATGACACAAGACTTCATTTATTTTTAGTTTTTTGTTATATTTTCACTCCTAAAAATGTGAAAGAGTTAGTTCATTTGTGATATTTATATATTGTATCAATTGCAAGGAGCAGGGGGGGACCTGAAGAGAAGAGGCACGAGAGGAAAAAATAGACACCAGGGATGATGGATTGGGATTCTCTTTATGATTGTAAAGCAGGGACTTTCATTTGGCACTCAATGCTACAGCCTTTTTTATAAGAAGATTTTCTCCTCTAATATTTTTCTTATTTTTCTTACTTGTAAAACATGTTATCTCTACAATGCACTGATATTATCTTGTTATGTTGATAGGGCAGTGAAGATTTCACTGTTTACTTTCACATTCCCAGACTTGTTTTTAAGTACTTTGTTGTATGTTTCTGAATGACATTTAGGATCATAAATCTTCCTATGTGAGTGAACAGATTGGACATTTGCATATTTATTTCATCTTATGGTTTTATATGCTTTATTAAATTGACTACCATTGATTAAGTAAGTGTGATCAACCCTTGTTTACAATCAGAGATTGAACATTTTCTTTCTTCATTTATTGTTGACACCTCCAACCTTTGCAAAAAACCATACATATTTATCCATAAGAACCAATGCAATAAATCAATCATGCCCTAGCTTTCCCTTAGCAGTCGAGTGAAACTTTAGGGACTAACACCTCCCTTTGCCAGTCATACCCTGGTCATTAATCCATCGCTGACATGGGGAAACCTTCGTCTACTGGAAACCCTTCATAATCCTGGGGAGTATCTTCCAGAGGAACATTTACCCAACCCCATGTTGAGGGGCACTCATATCATAACCCACAAGGAGGAGTATCAAATCATGTTCCTTCCAGACCGTCTTATGGACAACCTTATCTGGGCAGCATCCCAAACACCACCTGGAGTCCTCAAGGAAATCAACCTTATCATCCCCATGGGTCTAATGTGTATCCGCCTCCGGGATCTACTCCTTACCCTCCTCAAGGGCATAATGTTCATCCTCTTTTTGGGCAAGAAAATCACCTTACTTATAATGCTCAGAACCCACTGGGTTATGCAAATGTTTCTCAGCCATCATCGAATCCTGTTTATCCTAGTTAGCAACAACCATATGTAGGAGGACCTACTGGTTACAATTATTCACTTAACCCAGTTTATGGTCCTATTGGTGTTCTTATGCCACACTAGTATCATCTGCAAATTAACTGACAGTTACCTTTCCTTGCAACTCTGGATCTCCCAGACTTGTCTCGGTTAACCAATGATCCTAGTTTTCATTCACTGGTTTGGCTAGTCATTCCATCTAAACTTCCTTCTGATATTCCAAAATTTGACGGAAAATCTGGAGAAGATCCAAATAACCATGTGATGACTTTCCATTTGTGGTTTTGATCAAAATCTCTCATGGATGATTCTATACGTTTGCGTCTTTTCCAGCGAACACTTAATGGCTCTGCAGCAAAGTGGTATATTGAACTACCACGTGCTTTCTTTTCATGATTTCAACTCCCTTGCCATGGCTTTCCTCACGCACTTTCAACTACCTATTCGCTACGAGACGGGTACTGAAATCTTGACCTCCCTTCGTCAAAATGACTCTGTGCATATCTCTGACCATATTCATGAGTGGAGACGACGATGCAGGATGATCAAGGTAATCATTCCTGACATATTATTGGCGGAATGGTTTACTAAATCACTTTTACCCCCGATCGCTCGCGATGTCGCTATGGGGTGCGTAGTCACCGAGGAACAAAACCATTGATCGAGCTCAATACTTAGATTTGGTTTATTCCCAATCTGGTACTTTGTATGATTTTCCTCCAAATTTTGCTCGAGCTAATACCAATCCATCTAAGTCGTCATCCTCATCTCATGAGGATGGTGTTATCGTTTCCATCAAAACTCAATATACTTCCCAATTGAATCTCTCTTCTACCTCCCCCCAAACTCAGATCTCTGAGGTGAATGCAGTTAAATCTGCCCCTTCACAACAATCCGAAGGTAAGAAGAAGACAAAAAATAAATCAAAAAATACTAATAACAATGAACAACCAAAAAATCAAGCTCAAACAACTACTACCGAAAAGAAGCCACAACGGAAACTGAAATTTTTGTATCATTTGTGGTGACGATCACTACACTCGAGACTATCCACATCGCAATGAAGTGGCCAAACTTTTCCAAGGAAATTCACAACCCGCTGTGCTTACTCAGCCTTTTCCACAGCAACAATCCATGGCTTCTCAAATCCCCTCTCCTGGGGGCAGTTCTATCCATTCTCATGATGAGGCATCGACGAGTGCACATATTTATATGTTTAATGGGATTAATTTGACCACTCGCTCTAAGACATACGACACACTAGGTAACCCCGACAAAGGAAAGGTCACTTACGGTACCGGTACTTTACTGGATCCATCGTCGTCCTCCGTTAGTCCTCCATCGGTTAATCCTTCGTCTGGACCACTTCAGATTGAGAAACCTACGTTCGACTCTATCTTACACCCTCCTAAGAGCACTATCCGTAAATCTACCTTTGATCCTAGTTCATGTGTCGCCCAGAACTACAACATTGTTGAAAATTTGGCTCAAGCACCGTGTGCTATGTCTGGGTTAGAAGTTCTACAACATTGCCCCAGTCAACGTAGAACGCTCTTGGCAGCTATTGGCACTATTGATCCTGAGTCATCCAACCATATCATGTTTAACCTGGATATTTATACGTCTCGACTCTCCCATCAGCTTTCTTTCCAAGTTGATGTTGTTGTTCACAATCAACAAATCCATCGAACTATTCTGGATGAGGGAGCCTCAACTTTTGTCATGTCTTTAGCATGTTGGAAAGGTTTAAAATCACCTGCACTTAACAAATCCCCAACGATGTTACGCACATTTGATGGGCGAGGTTTTCATCCCCATGGGATTTTACAGTCTCTGCCCATCCAATTGAGTGGAAAAACTATCATTGTTGATGTCGAGGTGGTCGATGCTCCCCTCGATTACAACTTGTTACTTGGAAGAAGTTGGTTTTATGCTATGACTTTCGTTGCCTCATCGGTCTTTCGATGTGTACAATTTCCTCATCAGGGCAAAATTGTCACTGTTGATCAGTTAGCTTTTTGCAGGACCGATGCTCGTGCTCCTGCTACCAACAACATTCCTTTCTCGGGAGACCACACGATCACGTATGAAAGCATTAGTGTTGGCTTACTGAAATATTCTAGCCTTATGGGTACCATCCCTACACCACTTCCACCGACTACACATCATATTGCTACCGTCGATATGATTTTGACCACGACTTATCAATCTTTGGAATCATCTGACCCTTGGATTGTACCTAGTCCCTTGGAATTCGATGCACTAGGTGACATCATGCCACTTTGTCAGCCGAAACATCATACGTTTCTATCCAATCCGCTTCTCCCTCTTCGGATGACCAACATCTATTGGCACCCGACAGTTACTCGATGCCATCCCGGTTAAGTTCCTTGTCATCTACGATCGACTACATTTCCCCAATTTTTCCTTCTGATGAATCTATTATGTAAATGTTGAGCATTGATGAACTACCTCAGGATGATAACCATCATCGATCCTCTTTTATTCCCCCTCATGAAGAAATTCGGGCATATATACACTCTATCTCCCCTCCTGATGTTGATTTTCCATCATCTCCCATGCCTTCAACTTCTGACGACTTGGATCCGATCATTGACATGGTGATCTCTTCGGTAGGGCTATTGGAGCCTGATCTCCTTACCCCTGTCGTGACCCTCGACATGAGTTCCTTCCAGAGTGATTTTCTTCCATCTAGTGAAGATCTCTTGGAATCCATGACCGAGTTTTGTCCCTTGACAAGGTGTCCTTCCAACGCGTTATTCTCTTGGAAGCCATGATCAAGAAGAGTCCATGAGCATAGTTTCTCTTCTCTGTAGAAAGCTCATTAAAAAATGAAACAGAGGTCATGAGCACAGTTTTTCTTCTCTGTAGCAAGCTTGTTAAAAAATGAAACAGAAGCTTTGAGCATAGTTTTCCTCTCTGTCGCAAGCTCATTAAAAAATGAAACAAAAATATGGGGATTGAACCCGGAACGCTGAGCATAGTTCTTTTCCTGTGTCAAGCTTGTTAAAAAAATGAAACAATCACCTCTTTTGCACCTTCATTTCATCCACCCTTATCCTTTTTCTCCATCTAGTAGAGAAATTGGTGACAACCTCAAAGTCGATGAATGAATTGAAGCTTGGAGGGCATGTCTCCAGCCTTTGATGATCATTATGGAGTTAAGACACCCTCTTTCAAGCTGGGGGCATACCGAGATTAGTCTTTGTTCTTTCTTGTTCTCGTAAATACATGAGAATGCAACCGAGCAACCTTTTATCTCTTTTTTGGGATCGCATGGTTACACAAAAAAGGAACCCCTTGGAGTCGTCTTTAAAGATCTTTTCAGACTCTCTAAACATGAAAATATTGTCGAGTGATATTGCTTCCTTTCCCACTCATTAAAAGGTTTGAAATGACATCTTTCGAGTGATAATTTATCTCTTTTTCGGCCTCGTGAGACTAACATTACGAAAAAGGACAACATTGGAGTAATCTTTAAGTTGTTTTCAAACTCTCTAAATATGAAAAACCATCGATTTTACCCTCCTCGAGCTCATTAAATTAAAAAGAGGTACTCGTCTATCTGGATGGGGGGGAAATTGAAAGAAGCAAGCCAAGCAATTTTTTAGAACACTACCAGTAGCTCTTACGGTCACCCTTGAACATGGCACTTTGTCTTTGCATGCATTTTAATCCACTAAACCTCTGCACTGAGCAAATCCTCTGAGTTTACTTTACTCCTTTGGGTCACCTAACGAAAGTCACAGCATCCACTGCATCATCAAGTTTTGGTCCATGTCAATTTTCTGTTGTTGTGCCTCAGTGTTCAAGGGAAGTATCGGCTTTGAGTGTCAGCCATCACAAATATCTTGTTTCAATACCCGTGTCAGTGCATGTTCAATTGATCTACCAATTACATCTCTGTGACCATTTCATGTCGTTGATGGGGGATACATCAAGGCCCTCCTTCGACAAGTCTATTCCTGTCGACTTCAGCACATTATCCGGGAGCTAGACTTAGAAATCAGTTAGTACCTTGGGACCTATATGCCTCAATGGCAGGCCTCCTCGTGTCTGATAGTGGGTTTAGATCATTGACCCATGATCAGATGATTCCACGGATGTTCAACTTCAACTCATTCATTCACATTTGTCGGTATGTACTAGAGTACCTTGGGAATCATTGACATCAATGGTGATCTCCCTCACGCTTGTTAACGGTTTACATAATTGACCAGTAATCAAGTGGTTTATGCCATGTTCGACATCAGGACATTTATTCACATGGTTAGATTCGTACTACATTGGGATCGGTAAGAAGACCCTCGGTTGAGTTTTCACTCTTATTTATACTTTGCCCAGGTTGCAAAGGAGTTCTCTTGAACTATGACACATATACTGTTACATAGATCCACTTTGTATTGGTCATGGCTATGTCTTGTCGTCTCATAGATCCACTGTGTATTCTTCGTGGCTACGATCAGTTCAGGTCATAGGAGTATAGATCCACATTCTATCTTTAGTGGCTATACCATTTTGTCAATATAATTATGGATCCACAGTGTATTTTATGGTGTCCATACCTAAAAAGTTTTTATCACTCAAGCATAGGTAAGCCTGCCTTGGGTTTGAAACATATCATAATATTTGTTTCATGGTTGTGTGCATCTTTTTCTATCCTTTCTACATCCATACCCTTGCTCGAAAAACTCTACAAAGTACTTCAGTCATCATCGTCTTCTAACTTCATACTTTGGGGGGCAATCTGTTACACCTCAAAATTACTCATTTCGATAGTGTCACAAGTGTCATCATTACAAGTGTTGTAAGTGTCGCATCTTGTCCACAAGTGTTGCATCTTGACTACAAGTGTTGCAAGTGTCACAAACATCATACTTCCATCTTTCCCATGTCGTCCCTCTAACAACATCACAAAGACACTTAAGACACCTCAAATGCTAGTTTGGAAGAAGAGAAATCAATTGACAGGGAGTACAAACCTTTTTCCATTGAAAGAACCACTAAAAAATGAATTTTGGAGAGGAGCGCTCCCCTATCCACTGTCAGGGAGTGCTGGTACTCCCTGAGCCTCTTTAGGGGAGTGTTTGAGCGCCCTGTGCACCCTTTTGGGGGAGCGCTACCATTTTCTGAGCAAGTTTTGGGTTTGTTGAGGCAAATCAAGGAAGAATCCCTCAATTCCTGAAGGTAGTTGGATTCAAATAGATGGTCAAGTCATGATCTTAGGGAAGATACTCAACTGAAGGAGAGGAATCCTCAACTTATCCCAAAGATCTCTCAAGTGGTTAGACCTCTCCAAGGTTATATAAGGAGGTCTCCTCATGGTGAAAGGTGAGATGGAGATTGAGAATTACATCAAACTTATGATCTCATGAGTGAGATGTCATCAAAGCAATCAATGGATATTACTTGAGCAAAGGGGTTGGACAAGGAGAAATGGAAGAAGCTACTGCACCTTCATTCAAAGGATTGTAAGTATTTTTACTTGTTCTCATTAAAAATCAATGCTTGGCTTGTTTCTTTCAAACTTATGCTTGTTCCACATGAGTTTGTCTACAATATATGGATCTATGTTTGAGCTAATTTCAGTAGAGTAGGAAGTCTTTTGTACCTTTATTTGTTTTACATGACCTATCAGGGAACTCAGGATTGAAGCTTAGCCAGGACTTTGCAAGGAAAAACGTCGCTAATAAGGTACATATCTTTCTCCTTCTCTTTCATTTATTAGCTTGATTAGATCTAAAAGGAAGTCAGTGTCCATATTAAGCACTTTTTTGTCTTGGCCTTAGGAGTCTAGAGACCAAGAGGGAATCCACTTGTCCGCAAGGGGATTCACCTACAACAACCACACATCACCATCATGCGCTCAAGGTTCTCCTACTCACACTCAAATGTATTCATTTTCCTAACCGATCACTTCCTTCCTTGTGCTCTTCATATGTTCTATCAATGAATTTTCTCAAGGAGCACGTGCGCTCGGTGGGTGTCATGGGAAACGTCACATCCTCCCCCACTCCAATTTATTGTCATACCCAAAAACATCTGTCGATTTCCATGGTGTCTCTTCCCATCTCTAAATCTCGTCACCACTCAATGACCGTTGTTTCATCAATTGTTTTCGTCAAGGAAAACTCCCCTTACGAAGTTACATGAGTCTACAAAGTGTCATTGTCTTCTTACTTGTTTTTTTTTTTCATACTTCAATCCTTCTTCCCATGATTTTGTGTGTTGGATCCCCTTGTGACTTTGGATTATTAGGTAGTCAGTCCAATCATCATGCCTCCATATCAAGCAAACTCACATCTTCACCTTCAAACATCCATTTCCACCAGCAAGCTCATCACGCCCACAAATCTTCATTTCCTCCAATCTGTGAAGTCACCCACTGCGATCTCAATAGTTTTCACCAAGGCACCTCCTCAAGGCACCCCATTGGCCTCACTGCTTCTCACTGAGACAATGAGCCAATGTGCCATATTCTAGTTTGAAGGTGAATGAGGATGGTTATTTGGTCCATATCCCTCATCTCTAATCCATCTGAATTCCATCGACGAAATATCACCATACTTATGCATTATGTACATAAACGATGGTATACTTAAACTGATTTTTTCTTCACACTCTTCCATGATTTGTTATAGCTCAATATCATATTTCCATTCACCATGTCCAAGTTCTCTAGAGGAGGAATTGATCTCTTCCTTGGTTCCCTTCCACCAAGGTTGTGGCGTCTCCCTCACATCCTCTTTGTCTATGAATGGTTTCTTCTCTTGTTCAACAAATTTCTTCGACATCTTCATCTTTGTGAATTCCTCAGATCTTCACTACCACTCATCAAATTTCATATAGAAATCAGCCAAGCCATCCCCCATCTTAGCCAAATATCCAACTATCTATTCAACATAGACAATCCTCTATTCCACTGACACAATCTTCCTTTCTTTCTTTGTGTTAGGTTGTCCAACCATCACCCCACATTGTCCAAGTTTGTTTCCACAAGGTTGCTTGCTTTGGTTGTCCACAAAAACCATCTGCAAGGAAGACATCTATGTGCCTCCTTCCTTCCTCTGTATGGTAGGAATCAAACATGGAGTCTATCTTGAGAAAATGGCCAAACTATTCATGTGAGGAATAGGTTCCACTTCTTCCTTCGTCATGAACTCCTGTCCCAATACAACTTCAAAATTGTCTATAGGAACAACGATGAAACTAATCTTTCTATACCAATCACCAACCTTCAACAAGCTGTCATTAGCCACACCAATGACTCTCTCTACCCCTGCATTGATTGTCTTGAAGATTTTCTGCATCGGTTTTGGTTGCAACCCAAGCCTCCTCATCATGTCTTCCCTCAATAAGCTATAGGTTACCCCACTATCAATGATGGTTAACATTGATCTCCCATTGAGTTTGGCCTACACATAGAAAATTTTTGAATCACCTTGATTTTGGCTCTTTGTAGATTCACCTACCATGACAATGTTCAAGACTTGCAAGACTCCAACATATGGGTTATCTCCCTTCTCCAAAGCATTCAACTTCTGTTTCAAGGGAAAATTCTTTACATAGTGCTCCTTGGCACAAATCCAACATGAAATTGGCTTCGTCTCTTTTGTTGCATCTGTTTTCTTGGAATTATCTTTTCTTCCCTTAGACATCTCAATCTTTCCTTTTTCCTTCTTCTTCCCCTTCCCTTTTTGTCGCTTCTCACATTGGGCATCCTCACTATTCCTAGGACCTCTCTTAGGTTCACCCCAAAAGTCCAAACATCATTGCAATATTCACCTTGGCTTCGTCTGAACTTCCATTCAATTTCTCCAAGTACTGCTCAATGTCCCAACAAAATTTTCCCAACAACTTAGCATTTCAAGTCCCATCATATGGCTCGAGTTCCTTTATCTTAAGCCTCATCAACATGACAATAGATATTTTTCCATCAGTCAAAGCTTGTTTCAACAATGTGATGGTGTAGTCTTGGTCCTTCAACTTCTGTGTGACTACGACAAGTGCGTCCTATGCTACTTTAAGTCTATCCTGAATGTTGTTGGTCAATGTGTCGATCATTAGATTTGTAGTTTACTGGAACTCCTGAAAGGATTTTTTGAACCCACGCTTCATCTTTCCCATCTCATTCTCCACCCGATCAACATTCTCACCATGTTGGCACAATGTGTCTGTCATCTACTCGACAGTCCTCTCTAAGATAACAATTTGATCCTTCATTTTTCCAGCCCTAGGCTCCCTCTTGATGTCGCTGCCATTAGCCATGGATGGCCCTCCAAGTATCTTCACTTTACTTGCAAAGGGTTCGTCCAAGTCACCCAAGAGGTTTTCTCAAGACTCCTTCAAAATTATCCGATCAACTCTACGATTTTCTCTGTGATCGAGTTTGGGATAGTCCTACATCATCCACCTTGTCCAAGTGCTTAGTTCACCCTTAGAGCTATGTGCTTGGTCCGCACAATATGTGCGCCCAGGTTTGCTCAAAGGTCATGTATTTGATCCACAACTTGGCCCTGTCACAACACACCAAGTCTGTGCTTAGATTTCCTTTGTGATGGGTCAGTCCATCAAACCCTCACCAAGCCTGCACCTAGACTGTTTCACCAAACAGGTGCACCCCTCCTCCAACATTTTTTTGAGTGTAGTAGTGGTGAAGAGCCAAATATGCTTTGATACCACCTATCATGACCCCATAACATGCCTCATAAGATCTTGCGATCATTAACCTCCTGAGG